>JAFNIE010000670.1:0-27171 GCA_027742785.1 Vigna reflexopilosa | reverse complement strand
TGTATTCATGAAGACTTTCATCCCTCTTGCGTTCAGTTGTTTGCCAATGCACGTGTTAAATCCACTGATAGAAATTAGTAACTTCTTTAAAGATTTGTGATGAACGACACTAAAGGAGAATTCCCTTAAAAAGATGGATGAAAATATCCCAATTACCTTCTGCATTCTTTGATTCAATGGAGCATATTCCAATTCATCTAGCATATGAAGCTTGGCTTGGGAGACCGGTGCAGTACAGGTGGATGTATCCATTTGAAAGGTTTATGGGAGAATCCAAACGTTCAGTTAAAAATAAAGCTAGAATAGAAGGCTCAATTTGTGCAGCTTACTTGCACAGAGAGACAACGTATTTTTGTTCACATTATTTCAAAACTTCATGTTATCCCCCACTCATGTCAGAAATGAAATGCAATGGAAAGTTCAACCACATGAAGGTGCATTATCAGTTTTCTGACAATCAGGCCATCACACAGGGAAAAAATTCAAACATTAGTTAACTGATGCTGAATTCAATTCTGCTCATGTCCATGTCTTAATCAGTTGTAGTGAAGTTAAGTCGTACCTTGAGTATGTCATCATCCATCTCTTATCTTTCCAACGACATAATTGTTATACACTAATGAATTTCATTTGTACCAACTCATTTCTTGTGGCTGAGCAAGTCGTAGAAGGAAATACTTCTGCTAGAATACACTCTGAGTTTCCCCATTGGTTTAGAAATCAGGTCTGTAGTTTTTCCTACGTTTACAAATTGGTTAATTTGACTCTTGTTACCAATAAGGAGTATTGGTAAAACTCGAAGATGAGTTTTGATGATGCTGCAACTTATAGATTTTGGATGTAGTAGGAAAATATTTAAAAAAAACAACTTGTAGATTTTGAATGTAGTAGGAAAATGTTAAACATTGTAATTTTTACTAGTATAATCAATTGTGGTTAAGCAATAATCGATTATCACAAGTCATACTTGAATAATCGATTATCACTTCATATAATCGATTATCACATTTTTGAAAACCTATAACGGACTTGAATAATCGATTATCACTTACAATAATCGATTATTCATGGCAGTTGGGAGCTGACCTTTGGCACTCAGTGTACTTGGCTATATATTTTGATTTGGAGAAATCAGAAGGTAACGTTTTTTGAACTGAGAAAGCTTAGAACACTGTGTATCAGAGGAACGTTCTTAGAGAGCTTTTTGTTCATTGTTCCCTTGCTTGGTCTTGTGAAAGGAGAGGCTCGCGTATCGTGTGTCGATAGTCGGAGCAGACTCTCTTCAAGTTAGCAAGGTACTCTGCTTGGTCTTGTGAAAGGAGAAGCTTGTGAATCGTTGGTCGATTGCTGAAGCGGTTCTCTTCAAGTTGGTAGAGTGGTTCTATTCATTTTATTCCTGTTCATTATCTTGTAATATGTTAAACCATTTTTAGTGAAAAAGGTTAATCACTATTTATAGTGATTAACGACTGGACGTAGAATCTTTTGATTCGAACCAGGATAAAAATTCTGTGTTGATTTTCTTATTCCCTACACTCATATTATTTTACGTATATCAACTGTTTGATTAATTTTCTGAAAGAAAATTATTTTTACTAAAAAGACAAAATTAATTTTAATTGTGATCAAATACGCTTTCCGCTCTCTGTGTTTTAATTCTGCTGCGCTATACTCTTCGAAAAATACCCCCTCCGATACCGTCAATTGGTATCAGAGCTTGCTTTGATAGTTTTTCAAAATTTGCGAAAATGGTTGGTCACAATCAAAACCATGTATATGCTGAGGGTGCTTCCATTAACAGACCTCCATTGTTTACTGGTGATAACTATGCTTTTTGGAAAGTGAGAATGGAGATTTTTATGGGGTCTGTTGATAGAGGTATCTGGGAAGCTGTACAAAATGGTCCTTATATTCCTATGAATACTGTTGATGGTGTAGAGACTGAAAAACCTTATTTTAATTGGACTGCTGAAGAAAATAGACGAGCTCAGTTTGATATTAAAGCTCGCAATATAATTTCATCTGTTGTTGTACTTGATGAATTTTATAGAATTTCAGTGTGTAAGACAACACAGGAAATGTGGGAAGTCCTCAGAGTCACTCATGAAGGAACAGAGGACTCGAAGCGTGCTAGGAAGAACACTCTCATTCAGGAATATGAGATGTTCAGAATGCAACCTGGAGAAACGATCTCTAATGTTCAAAAACGATTCACTCATGTTGTGAATCATTTAACAGGGTTGGGTAAGACTTTTGATAATGATGAACTTAATGTGAAAATTCTGAAATCTCTGGACAGGTCTTGGCAACCAAAGGTGACTGCCATCTCGGAATCTCAAAATCTTACTCAGATGTCAATGCCAATCTTGTTTGGAAAGCTCCGTGAGCATGAACTTGAGCTGAGGAGATTGACTGCTGAAGAGGATCAAGGCAAAAGGAAAACTCTAGCTTTCAAGTCTGAAATATCTAAAGGAAAAAGCTCTAAGAGGATCGAAGAAGATGATTCTGATGATGAAGAAAATATGAGCTTGATGATAAAGAAATTTGCAAAGTTCATGAAAGCAAAGGGAAAGGACAAGTTTCACAAAGATAGGAAAGAAAGTCAAGAATCTCCATCAAAAGTAAAGTGCTTCGGTTGTGGAGAAAGAGGGCACGTAAAATCTGAGTGTCCAAAAAGCAGGAAAAGTGAAGACAAGAAGGAGAGAAAATTTCAAAGGAAAAAGAAAGCATACATAGCTTGGGAGGATAATGCCTCTAGTTCAACAAGTTCAAGTGACACAGAAGAAGAAGCCAATATTTGTCTAATGGCTGAATCAGAAGATACTGGAAGCCAAGTAAGTGATTCCAACTTTGAATCTAGTGAATTAGACTTGCAAAAGGCTTTCTATGATTTGTTGATTGAATCTGAAAAACTTGATGTTGCACATAAAAAACTTAAGAAAGAGCACAATGAATTAAAATTGAATTATGAAAAGTTGCTTGATGATGAAGTTGTCTTAAGAAATAAAGTTAGTTCTTTAGAAACAAATTACTTGATGCAAATGCTACTGTTGAACCTGTTGAATGCTTGTCTTGTAAGAATCATATGTTTGATATTGACATACTTGAAAACTTACTTGCAAAGGAAACCAAGACTAATTCACATGCTAAGACAAACCTTAAGAGAAGCAATGTTAAAAATAGAAATATGCATCAAATAAATAAGTCCAAAGAAAGAAGAACTCGTAGAGTTTGGGTTGAAAAAGGGACTTTTGTTAAAAACAAAGTAAGTAATGCTTGTTGTTTTTACTGTATGAAGCATGGACACACATCAAACAAATGCAACATTAAACATGTTGGTGTTCCAAGTGGCAAATATGCTTGGGTTAAAGTTGTGAGATGATGTAAACTTGCACAAACTAACCCCAAGGACCCATATTGAGATTGGGGACCTAAAATTCTTGCTAACTTGTTTTGTAGGATCAATCTAAGTCCAAGAAGTCACTGTGGTATCTTGACAGTGGTTGCTCAAGACACATGACTGGTGACAAGAAAAGATTCATCTCTTTTGAGAAGAAGAAGCAATGATTTGTAACGTATGGGGATAACAACAAAGGCAGAATAATGGGTACTGGAAACATTGGAGGAGGAAATACTTTGACAATAAAAGACGTCTTATACGTTGAAGGCCTCAAACATAATCTTCTAAGCATAAGTCAACTATGCGACAAATGTTTCAAGGTAACTTTTGAGAGTGACAAATGTACTGTTTATTTTAAAAATTCTGTTGAAATTGCTTTGCAAGGTGTTAGGCATAATAACATATATTTGATTGATATTGAGAGTGAATCTAGTCATAGTATAACATGCTTAGTTGCTAAAGAAGAAAATCCATGGCTATGGCACAAAAGAGCTGCACATATTCACATGCAACACTTAAATAAATTAATCTCTAAGGATCTTGTGATTGGTTTGCCTAAACTAAAATTTGAGAAAGATAAACTTTGTTCTGCATGTCAAAAGGGTAAACAAACAAAATCTTCATTTTCATCTAAAAGCATGATTTCTACATCAAAACCTTTAGAACTTTTGCATATGGACTTGTTTGGTCCATCTAGAATTAAAAGTTTTCGTGGAAACTACTATGCTCTTGTAATTGTTGATGATTACTCTAGATTTACTTGGACTTTCTTTTTAACTCTGAAAAGTGAAGCTTTCAAAGCATTGAAAATTTTTGCTAAACGTATTCAAAATGAAAAAGATTTGAAAATCAAAACTTTGAGAAGTGATCATGGTGATGAATTTGAAAATGAATCATTTGGAAAATTTTGTGAAGAATTTGGCATTGCACACAATTTTTCTGCACCTAGAACTCCCCAACAAAATGGTGTTGTTGAAAGGAAAAATAGATCATTAGAAGAATTAGCTAGAACGCTTATGAATGAATCTAATGTGCCAAAATACTTTTGGGCTGATGCAGTAAGTACTGCTTGTTATGTGTTAAATAGGATGCTTATTAGGCCAATTCTAAAATTAACTCCATATGAACTGTTGAATGGTAGAAAACCAAATATATCCCATTTGAAAATTTTTGGATGCAAATGCTTTGTATTAAATAATGGAAAAGATAATCTTGGAAAATTTGATGCAAAATCTGATGAAGCAATTTTTCTAGGATATTCTTTGACTAGCAAAGCTTATAGAGTGTTCAATAGAAGAACACTAATAATTGAAGAATCAGTACATGCTGTCTTTGATGAGATTGTAGACCTTGAGGTAAATCCTCTTGAGTCAAATAGACCCATTGCAGGTTATGAGGATTACTTAAAAGAAGCCCTTGAGGAGATGTATCTAAATGAAAATTATCCTCTGGAGCTTCAAGAAACACCACAAGTCGTTGATTCCAAAAGCTATCAACAACCAAGAGGACATCATAGGAGATATATCAAAAGGGGTAACTACTAGAAATAATATAAATAATTTTTGTCTAACTGTTGCTTTTGTGTCTCAGGTAGAACCTAAAAATATAAAGGAAGCTCTTCAAGATGACAAGTGGTGCATTGCTATGCAAGAAGAGCTAAATCAATTTGAAAGGAATGAAGTTTGGCAACTTATTCCAAAATAAGAAGAATTCCAAATCATAGGAACAAAATGGGTATTTAGGAACAAGCTGGATGAGGATGGAAACATTACAAAGAATAAAGCAAGGCTAGTTGCTAAGGGATACTGTCAAGAGGAAGGTATAGATTATGATGAAACGTATGCACCGGTAGCCAGGTTAGAAGCAATTAGATTATTACTTGCATATGCATCTTTGATGAAATTTAAACTGTATCAAATGGATGTAAAAAGTGCTTTCTTAAATGGTTTTATAAAAGAAGAAGTGTATGTTAGTCAACCTCCTGGCTTTGAAGATTTTAAATTTCCTGATCATGTTTACAAATTGAAAAAGGCCATTTATGGTCTTAAACAAGCACCTAGGTCTTGGTATGAAAGACTTAGTACTTTTTTAATTGAAAATGAATTTTCTAGAGGAAAGGTTGATTCAACCTTATTCATTAAGAAAGTAGGAAAACACATTTTAATCGTGCAAGTTTATGTAGATGATATCATTTTTGGGTCAACTGATGATTCTTTGTGTGAAGAGTTTGCAAAAATAATGCAAGGTGAATTTGAGATGTCTATGATGGGTGAGTTAAACTTTTTCTTAGGACTACAGATAAAACAAATGAGTGGTGGAACATTCATCTCCCAAACTAAATACTGTAGAGAAATTCTTAAGAAATTTGGTATGGATAGCTGCAAGGAAGCTAGTACACCCATGGGTATTTCATGTTATTTAGATAAGGATGAAATTGGAAAAGGAGTGAATGAAACCATGTTTAGAGGCATGATAAGATCCTTGCTATACTTAACTGCTAGTAGACCAGATATTATGCAGAGTTTTTGTGTATGTGCTAGATACCAAGCCAATCCTAAAGAATCTCATTTGACTGCAGTTAAGAGAATTCTAAAATATCTTAAGGGAACTACTTCATTTGGACTTTGGTATCCCTCTGATGCCTCACCTAGTTTAATAGGATACTCTGATGCAGATTATGGTGGTTGTAAAATTGATAGAAAAAGTACTAGTGGAACTTGTCATTTCTTGGGATGTTCTTTAGTGTCATGGCACTCAAAGAAACAAGCATGTGTAGCTTTGTCTACCACCGAAGCTGAATATATTGCAGCTGGAAACTGTTGTGCTCAAATTTTGTGGATGAAACAATAATTGGAAGACTTTGATATCTTCCTTGACAAAATTCCTCTAAAATGTGACAATACTAGTGCGATAAATTTGACCAAGAACCCCATAATGCATTCAAGAACTAAGCATATAGAAATTAAGCACCATTTCTTAAGAGGTCATATTCAAAAGGGGGATTGTCAAATTGAATATGTTGATACTTTACATCAATTAGCTGATATCTTTACCAAGGCTCTACCTAAAGATAGATTTTTTGAGCTTAGAAGAGAGTTAGGAGTGTTAGACATATCTTAGAATCAAAATCTATGCAAATTTTTGCATTTTTCGTAAACTTAACGCTTCATAATCGATTATCACTAAGTTATAATCGATTATTCGTGCATCAAATTCAATTCTGGAAAAATCTTGAGCAGATAATCGATTATCATTATGCATAATCGATTATCATGCAATTCTGGGCAGTAATTATTGAACTGATAATCGATTATCACGAGCCATAATCAATTATCGCGCTGACAGTTTCAAAAATAGAGTCGTTGGAACATCCCATAACGACTATAAACGACCATAAACGGCTAGTTTTTCCATTTTTCTTATAAATAGCCCCCCATAATCGATTATTAGACACTCCTTTGCACCCAAATACTGCTGAAATCAAATCTAGAGCTCAAATCTTCTTCATTTCCCTTCACCTTCTCAAAATCTCATTTTCCCATTCTTCCTCCATGGCTGACTCAAGAAGGCACCGTCGCAGAACAACTGGAGCCTCCTCTTCTTCTCAACCACGTCTTGCAAACATAGATGGATGGATTTCAGATCAAGGGAAACATGCAGACTTTGTTAATTCTTGGCAAGAAAGGAAGATCATGGCGGTAAAGTTTATTCATCTTGACTTTTTCCGCTTCTATGGCTTTCAATTTCCAAACACTTTTGCTGAGCAGGGTTAAGGCATCTGTTAGAACAAAAAGGCTGCATTTATCCTGATCTGATAAGAGTCTTCTACTTCAACTTGTGCTATCGAGATGGGATAATATCTAATAAGGTCAAGGGAGTACGCATCATTTTAGATGATGACATATGGACCAATGTTGCTCAACTTCCATCTGGGATGATGCTGTCAAAGTCCATTTAGGACTTGAAGATTTCAACAGGATGATGACTTTTCAATCCTTCCTACGTCATCCTGAACGGCAAACCAATAGAAGGCAATTACTGGTTGGAGGTTTTAAAGTTGAAGAAAGGATGATCCACTACTTGATTGTCTGGATTTTATGTCCTAGAGCAACCAACCATGCTCAATGCTCTGAGCAGGATTTACTTCTGTTGTATGGGATTCTAAATCACATACACATCGACTGGCCTGCTCTCATTGCTGACACAATGGTAAAAGCCAAGAAATCCCATTCATATCAACTTCCCTATGCTCTTCTTCTTTCTAGGATTTTAGAATTCAAAGGTGTACCTATTGAAGGAGAACTCGTTCAAAATATTGAAGCTGTGGGATCAGAAATTGGAGATACTACCTTTCGTCAAATGGGATTCATTACTAGAGGTAGAGTTCTTATTCACAAAGATGATGACCATCCTGATGTAGATGAAGATGATGACATGGACACTCATATGGCTGACCCAGTAAGTGCTGTTGCTCCGTCTGATGCTGGACCATCCAACATACCCTCCTCTTCCTCAACTTCTATGGAAGAACATTTTGCAAGGTTATCTAAACAATTGGAGGATATGAGTCTTGCACAAAAGACTCACTTTGAGGAGATTTATGAGTGGCAGCGATCTGTTGATGAGTACATGGTTGATCAATTTCTTGATCTTGATGTTCGCCTATCTAACATCGAGGGTCATCTTAATATCCCACCTCCTGAACGTTCTCCTAGTCTTGAATTCTAGGTTTTAGGCCTCTAAGTTTGATTGTTATGTTATTTTCTTTATGGTATTTAGTTTCTTAATCTTTATGAATTTCATGTAATTCCTTTCTGTTCTTAATATAATGAGCTTTTATTTTTTCCATATATTCCATTTTGAGGGGGAGCTCATATTAAGGGGGAGGTTATTACATTATTCTTTTTGCTTATGATCAAAAAGGGGGAGAAGAAATATAAGGGGAGGATTAAAGAAAAAAAAAAGTTTTTAATTGTACAGGTACTGCTAACTGTGGTTGTCCATTATGTGGTTTGATGATGCTGCAACTTATAAATTTTGGATGTAGTAGGAAAATATTAAAAAAAAGCAACTTGTAGATTTTGAATGTAGTAGGAAAATGTTAAACATTGTAATTTTTACTAGTATAATCGATTATGGTTAAGCAATAATCGATTATCACAAGTCATACTTGAATAATCGATTATCACTTCATATAATCGATTATCATATTTTTGAAAACCTATAACGGACTTGAATAATCGATTATCACTTACAATAATCGATTATTCATGGCAGTTGGGAGCTGACCTTTGGCACTTAGTGTACTTGGCTATATATTTTGATTTGGAGAAATCAGAAGGTAACGTTTTTTGAACTGAGAAAGCTTAGAACACTGTGTATCAGAGGAACATTCTTAGAGAGCTTTTTGTTCATTGTTCCCTTGCTTGGTCTTGTGAAAGGAGAGGCTCGCATATCGTGTGTCGATAGTCGGAGTAGACTCTCTTCAAGTTAGCAAGGTACTCTTCTGCCTGGTCTTGTGAAAGGAGAAGCTTGTGAATCGTTGGTCGATTGCTGAAGCGGTTCTCTTCAAGTTGGTAGAGTGGTTCTATTCATTTTATTCCTATTCATTATCTTGTAATATGTTAAACCATTTTTAGTGAAAAAGGTTAATCACTATTTATAGTGATTAACGACTGGACGTAGAATCTTTTGATTCGAACCACGATAAAAATTCTGTGTTGATTTTCTTATTCCCTACACTCATATTATTTTACGTATATCAACTGTTTGATTAATTTTCTGAAAGAAAATTATTTTTACTAAAAAGACAAAATTAATTTTAATTGTGATCGAATACGCTTTCTGCTCTCTGTGTTTTAATTTCGCTGCGCTATACTCTTCGAAAAATACCCCCTCCGATACCGTCAACTTTTGCTTTTATAATTTTTTTAGTGTCTTTGTAGGATTTTAATCAGGCATTAACTCCCACAGTTCAAGAGTTAAGACATCTCTCGAATTGGCCAATGAGATGTGTCAAAGAATGACACACTTACTTCACCAATGGTTACAAATTCCATACACATGAATGGTCTAAAGAAAAGAAAACATCAAATTGTGGTGTGTATGTGAAGGGCCTAACAGAGGGTTGTTATGATGATTTATACGGCATCATTCATAAAATATATGAGCTAGAGTACAACAACACTACTTCTCCAAACAGAGTAGTACTTTTTTATTGTGAATGGTTTGATCCTTCTAGAGCTGGTACTAGAGTTGATCCACGCTTTAATATTGTAGAACTCAACCAGAGATTAAGATATGGACCGTTTGATCCTTTCATTCTACCAACTAATGTCAGACAGGTTTATTATGTGCCATATTCACCATTCCGCAATATTGACAAGCGTGGTTGGGCCGTAGCAATACAAACCAAGCCTAGAGGTCGCATTGGCTCAAATGAGGTCGAGGAAGATGTTGCCTACCAACTTGACCAAATGTCATAACCACAAGAACTTATTGAAGTTGAATGTATAACCGCATTGGTCGACCCTGATGGTGATGGCGATGAATTAGAAGCAACAATACAAGGTGATGAAGAACAAGAAGACGAGGATGAAGAAGAAGAAGAAGAAGAAGAAGAAGGACAAGAAGATGATGATCATGACGATGAAGAAGAAGAAGATGAAGATGAAGATCATGATGACAATGAATAAGGAGAAGAAGATGAAGATGAAGATCATGATGACGACGATTGAATGTTGGAAATCTATTGTAGTAAATTGAACTATCATTTGAATAGAATTATCCAAAATACTATCTTAAAAGTTGTATTCAATTGTTTATACATTCACTTAAAAGCCATTGATCCTTCCTTATTGATTTCTTTTTTTTTTCATTTATTTGTACCCATTTCAAAGCAGTAATGATAGGACAAGGTTCAGAACGTCGTGATAAAGGAAAGGGGGTAGCAAGGCCTAAAAATAGGCAACGACAAGCACCAAAGTATGTACTTAGGATGCCTGCTAGACTACCTACCATTGTTGTCCCCGTACATCATCTATGGGGCCTCCTCCTACCCCTACATTACAGCCTCTTACCCCTGCAGTAGACCCTTCTCCTACTCCTGCAGCACACCCTTATACTACCCCTCCAGCAGACTCTCTTCCTCCTCCTGTAATTATAACCCACACTCCTCCCCCTGTGGTTATTATCCCCAATCCTCTCCTTGACCCTACATCTATACCTTCCTCATCTTCTATACCGCCTTCTGAGACTATCACACCATCTGGTGATCCAGATTCAAGTGGTGATGGTGAAGGTCTTGACCCGCCCCTCCATGATCGACCATGGATTGAGCCGTATGGTAAAGGGTAAGATTTTAATCTCTTCATATAATTTGATGTTTATACCTTAATATAATTGAAATGAATTTTATTATGCAGGTTTATTCCATCTAGGGTTTCTTCCCAGGCCATCACACGTTCAATTAAGCAACAATTTTTAAGTCCATGGCCTACTTGGGGAGCAATACCTGATGATGATAGAAAGTCATTCTGGGAGCACTTTCAGGTGAACAATCCATTAAACTAATTGTCCCTCTTATTTTAGTATGTTGATTAATCAATGTTTGTTCTGTTTAATGTTACAGATGAAGGTGCCATGGAAACCTGAACATTAAACACAGATACACAGAAATTTCCACATGAAAGCATCGCATCGACTGTCAGAGATGTTTAGAGATGCCCGCAATGTAGGAGAGCGCCCTTACTGGCTGGATGAACAAATTTGGAACTCTTTACTAGCTCATTGGAATACAATAGAGTTTCGCAATAAGTGTGCAAAGGCGTAGAGAAACAGAGCATCTGAAAAGGGTGGCACCCTGCATACTGGTGGGTCGATAACCATTCATGAGCATGCCATTCATATGGTAAAATTCATTACATAACTTTTTCTTTCATATATAAGTTATGTATTTTCTATTTCATATGTACACTTCTAATTGTAAATTATGTTATAGGCACAAGCTCTAGGACGGGCGGTCCATGTTGATAAAGTCTTTGCACAGACTCATGTAAGGAAGGGCACTAATCAATTCGTTGATGAAAGATCTTGAAAGACTCATGTAAGCAAATAACACTATTACTATTACTAATTTTTCATTTATGTTATTCTATCATTCCCTAACATTGCTTTTAATGTTTCAATAGGAAGAATTTTCTATGAGACTTTCACAGGTTAGATCTGAACACGAGTCAGCTCCTACACCGGATGATAGCAGTAATGCAGAAGACGACATACGTAGAACACAATGCTGGGAGGACACAGTGCTAGGAGGACACAGTGCTGGGTCGACATCGTTGGTGGGAAGAAAAAGGGTCGACTGTATGGTGCAGGACAACTTGCTGCAAAGTATACAACATCGAGAGGAGGTACTCTAAAGCACCAACCTTCTTCTCCCACCACTGCTCCTGACGAGGTCGTTCTCCACCTCACGCAGGCACTAGAGCAACGTGACCAGGAAATCACTGATCTGAGAGCAGAGTTTACAAACTTTAAGGCCCTGATCATGAGAGTGTTATCTGCCGCTTCACAGGATGAATTCAATATCCCTCCAACTCAGCCACGACCCTCCTTGTCACTCGTTGCTCCTCAGCAGCCCACATCAGTCCAACCCACACCAGTCCAGCCCACACCAGTCCGGCCATCAATAGACGAGCAGGATGATGAAGATCATTCTGATGATAACTATGTACATTATTAGTTTCATTTTGTTATTAGTTGTTATAAAAACATTTGGAGTTTAGATCATTTTGATGTTAGATCAATTGGATGACTTTGGATGTTAGAACGTTGTTATGTTACATTGTTTTATGTTTTAACTATAAACACATGTTCTATGGATTAATGGATGTTCTATGGATATTCATCAATGATTGCATCTTTGAGATGCACATTATGCAGGTCTGTATGTGCTTGAAAACTATTATACAGGTATGTTTGTGCTTGAAAACTGTTATGCAGGTTTGTTTATGTTGTTGGTCTCATAAGAAATACAATTGTCTCTTACATTTCCCTCCAACTTACCAAGGCTGTGCCCTTCGGTAAATACCCACGTTAGGTAATTACCGAAGGACAATCCTTCGGTAATAACCAAAGGCCTTCGCCCTTCGGTAATTACCGAAGGCTTAGGTTTGTGGCCTTCGGTAATTACCGAAGGCTTATGGCCCACGGTAATTACTAAAGGCTTATGGCCCTCGGTAATTACCGAAGGGCAGAAGCCCTCGGTAATTGTTAGCGACAAAGGATTTACCGAGGGCTTGTTGGTCGTCGATAAGCCGTTTGTAAATACCCTTTTTCGACGGTTTCTGACATTTTCCTAGGGCTTTTGGCCTTTGGTAATGTCCTTCTTTTTCGTAGTGATTAATTTAATTAATTTAATTTAAAATTAAAAAAATTATGTGGATTGGTGAGCCAATCTGACCCACCACAAGTTCAACCCGTGTGAGCTGGGTTCTTAGTGAGTCAGATCAAAATTGGCTCGCATCAAAAATTTTACATTTTTTTCTAACTCAACTGGATTCAAACTCGTGATGAGCCGGATTAACTCATTAATTTCAATCCATTTTAGGGGCACTATCCAATACAATTCATTCAACAACCCCGTAAATTCTTTAACTGGTACAAACCAATTGTTTATATAAATATCAATCATTTGCATGAATTCGTCAAATTCAATTCAACTATTTCAATACACGTCTTAATAATATGTAGGAATGCAGCACGGTCATTCACACGGTTTCATCTTCAGTTACCTCATTCATTATTTGAATATTTAAACTTGAATTCACACATTCAATTATTCGACATTGATTTTAAAGCAGTTAAGTCAGCACACACTATAGTATAATCATTAAAAAATATATAGATCAATTTAAAGTAAAAGCGCATTGAAATATAAGATAATAAATATACGTATGAATCAAAAAGAAAATTTGAAAAAAAAATACAAAAGAAAAAAGAAAGACTTTAAGTCAATAGATTTATGCATGACTAAAAGTACGAATTATTTTCCAACACACTGCTTAAACAAACAAATTTATACAAATTTGACATTATTTTTTGCAAGATATTTAAAATAAAATTATGATCAAGATAATAAGAGATTTATAAAATCATAAATTATGAATTGTGGATTTTCCTTTCTACTATAAAAATAAAATTATTAAAATAAAATTAATTTATTTCTCAATACTTCATCAAACATAAATTTACAAATTAATCACTTTTGTGAATATTTTACATTCCTAATAGTAAGTGTTTTAAAAGTGTAAGAAAAATAAATGTTTTATTTTAATTGATTGATGAATGGTGTAGGAAAACAAAACTATTTATTTTTAATTGAATTTGAATTTATTTTTAATTAAAACTCCATTTATGAGTTTAATTGAAATTTATTTTAATTAAAATTCATAAAAGAAGGTGAAGGTTGGGTGATGCTATAGTTACCATCAATAAGGTAATATTTTAACTGTATTAATTTTTATTAGGTTAAACACAAAAATATATATTTATTTTTAATTAGGTGGTGTTACGACTGATAATATATATAACAATAAATTTGTAATTAAGTTTGTGTTTTATTTGAACCGAATACATTTACCTAAACAAGATACGTATGTATGGTGCAACAAAAATAAACTACGCTTTACACGATTTTACAGCATTTTATCGGACCCTACCAATCTTACTATTTTTATGATTATGTAAATATTTTGCAAAATCATACGAAGTTACGATTTTAGTATTTAAATATTAATTTTAACTACAGTAATTTTTTGTTCTAACTTTGCATCCCACCAATTCAACGCGGTCAATTTGCACCCTTTCCAGGGTGACTTTCACACTTCTAAGGTGACTTTTCACTGTTTAAGATTCTACCTACCAAGATATACATAAATATATTTAAGAATATATTAAGAATATAATAATACAAAATTTGAATATATCACTGTTACAAATTATATATAGAAAATATTCAATAGATATCGTATTTCTAAATAATCGTTATAAATTAATACATGAATCAATATACAACCCTTCTTTAAAAAAAATACTATCTATATTTGATTTATATATTTTTTAATTAATAATTTGAAAAATCAATAAATAACGTTTATTTAAAAAATACTATCTTATTTAATCTTGTTTATGGCCTTCGGCTTTTTCCTATTTAATCTTGGTCTTTATAACGCACATTTGGGTTTTGAGTGATCTACTTTAGGACATAGAGATATTTGTATGTATTATGAGAAACTACTGGTGATTTATTTTCATATTGATGTATTTTAGAATATTGTAGTGATAATAATCTTTTATTAATATATTGAAGTAATTAGTCTTCTTCCTTTTTTCCTTCATTTTTTTTTCATATTTTTTTTAATATTTTATGTTTTTTGTAAATAATGTTTTGCTCATAGTCTATAGTATGCTCATAGCCTATAGTATGTAGGAGTTGATGAGACTTCACCTATTTAGATAATTTATTTTATAAAGTTATGAAATTTGAGGGCGTTAAATGAGAAATTAAACAAATTATTAAAACAATCGAACTAATAGACAGTTTATTTGAAAAAAAAATTGTTTATTTGTAATCCAATAGATAATACTTTTTTGAAAGCATGTCTATTAATAGATAGTGTCTAAAAATATTGTCTATTAAAATAAGTATTGTGTATTGATAATTTCGTAAGAGTGAATTAAATTCATCCGTACTATATATATATATATATATATATATATATATATATATATATATATATAATTATAACCAATTGATTGAAAGATAAATATTTAGTCATTAATTATATTTCTTATTTATTATAATTATTTATTTAGATATTTAGGTTTAAAAATTTACAAATATATATTAATTTTAGAAGAAGCATTCAATCACTTTTATTATTTTTCTAGTTCTATATTTTATAATTTATCTAACTTTTGGTGAGTAATTTTTAGACGAACTCCACTTTGTCTTCATAAAAAGTTTAGAATTAATCCTCGAAGCTACAAGTTTGACTTTTAGGAACACCAGATTTTCCACTTAAGGAGTGACATTCTTCTTTCGATAAGAACACTAGACCATCTTGAGATCCATGTAAAACCATTTCTAGACTAAAAATTTAATGATACTTGTATCGTCTTTCCGGGGTCACGTGAAATTCTTAAAATTTTCATTTTTATAAACTTTATTATAAACCAATTATAAAGATTTGATAGATAACTTAATAATACATCTTCAAATTATTCAAATCATAATTTTTACAAAAACTAAAACTTCGATTATCCCTGCAAATACATCTTAACTTTATGCATGATCGGTTTCTTTTGTAAAATCATCAGCTCCCATATCTGTCAATAATCTTTATTGATGAATGTTTGTATCCGTTAATAAAGTTTATATATAACGTCAGTAAGCTATATGAGAATATTGGATGTGGTAGGAACATAACCCTTAGTCGAGGTCTAAAGAGAATGATTGTCCATCTTCAATGATGACTTAAAGAGACCGATAATCATCTTACAACATCGTTATCACTCTAAGAATAGATGTCAATGTTCCACTTCCAAGTCTGTTGAGTAACCTCACTAGCATAAATCACTCCTCATTAGAGGTATTATCTATTTTGAAGTTTGTGTTTTATCATGATTTTGTCCTTATGAGACAAGAACAACACGAGAGCACAAAGACAACATAGAAGAGAGAGATAGCAAATAATTTCAAACTTTCTAAGTATAAGAAAATTGGGGAAAAATATCGGGCAAAATTTTAAATAACTAGGTTAACTTTCTGCATATATAAATTTATAGGAAATTTTCTAGGAAAAAATATAATTTTTGTATCAAGTTTCTACGGAATAAAAAATGAAGTAAAAACCGCAAAAAATTGTGTTTTTAATAGTTTCTTGTCAATTTTTAAAATATATTTAACATGCTTACTAATTTAAATTTGTAAAAATTTGCAGCCAATAGAAAACTTTTATGTGAAATTTTTAGGAGATAAAATTAGTAAGAAAATATCATATATAATAAGTAAATCATTAATAAATTTTGCATGAAATTTTCGCAACAAATTTCACAACTAAATCATAAATTTCTAGTAGTGAAAACCGTCGATAAAAATAGTCATAGATGCAGTGAAGAAAGGGAGTAAAGGCCTTCAGAATATGGGACTGTAGTCCTAACGAATATCTGAGAATAAGAAAAATATTAAAACTTTTTTTTCTTTATTTTCCGGAAATTGTAGTTTGATATCACTATATTTTTATATTAGTAATATTAATTATTATTATTTTATTAATGAAGAAAGTTGAATTGCACACATTTTCCATCATTTTTTTAAACTCACTAAATTAACTTATAACTCTAAGTGTTTTTGAAAAAAAAATTAAATTTACAGCCACTCAATTTTTTTTTAACTTTACTAATCAGACAATCTTATAATTTCATTTAAATATAGAAATACATGAAAAGTATAAAACTATTAATGTAAATAAACGTGTATTCTTAAAAATATTATAAGTAATAAAAAAATATAAATATTTAATTTAGCATGTCTCTTATTTTAAAATAAACAAGATATTTTATTATACAGAGGAATATTTTGACTGAAGAAAGTGGATAACTATAATTTTTATTAACTACAAAACAAGTTGTATGTTGTTAAAAGGAGACAAAAGAGCATATTGACCATTCAAAATTATCCATTCTCAGAGAAGCAGCAAGCGGCACTTAGTTGACCGTTAATCAACAGTGAAACTACGCGTACAACACATTGAGGTCTTATAAACAGTGAGATGTTAATTGCAATTTTCTTCTTAATTAAAACTTGATAAGTCAACCAAGTAATACCAAATTAAAAATAGAAGTCAACCAATTTGTGTCTTACATGCTCACGTTCACATCAGGGATAGAGTGTTTTAATAAAGTAAATGATCTTATATACGAGCTCGTAGAGCTACGTACTAACCAAGTATAGAGAGACTTGGTTAAATATTTATTTAAAATATGCATTCTAGATGTGGTCGAGCACGAGATGGAGGATTTCCAATTTCACCAACTCTGATATTTAAAAGTTAGAATTAGTGTGAACTATACTAATGTTCAGTCATGACACTTCATTGGACCATCAATCCCTACAATTACAAGTATAGAGAGACTGCTTCCATATTTGACAACTTCAAACAGTCTCTATATTTTCCTATAAATTCCCACTTCCGTCAGACCAATATCATAACCTTCTCTTCTGTATTCATTATTTCTCACTTCAATTCACTCTCATCCATTCTAATGAGTCTTCTTCCTCCTTCCTCCATGCAAGCATCCAACAAGACCATGCAAATTTCTATAACCATCACCCAAAGGAGAGGGATTACTGTTCTACAACCCAAAACAAAACTCAGCAGAGGAAAATCACCTCTTCCACAAACATCTCAATCCCCAACACCCAAAAACACACCCAATCATATGCTATCAAAATCAAATTACAAAGGAGACACAGGAAAAGGCCCTAAAACAACGTAAATGCCACCACCTACCAATTCTTGTTTCTTTCTTTTTTTTTCTTTCTTCCCAACAAATCTTCTTCCCTCTTTATCTCATAATCTGTAATCATCCAATTAATGATGAAAGTTTTCAGTTGCAATATTTATTATTTTGTGTGTTCTATATCAGTGCTAATCAATTGTTTAAGATACACACTCTTAGTTGTTGAACATGATAACTTCGAATGTTACGATGAATTTGATCGGTTATAAGAAATAGATTACGCTGCAGAGAACATAACCATCGACACCTGTTAGGTTCCTTTATTCAGGGAACCTAAATAATAACCTCTCTTTTAATAATTTATTTGTTGTGTACACAATTTTTTAATATATTTAGGAACTTTGTTAGTTAAATATTACATTTTGATGTGTTGATAGAAAAAATATTGATTATTTTGCTTGTTATTGATTATTTAGATTGTATTATGGAATTTAATTTTACGCAGGTTTGGATATGGATAGTAATAAATACAAATAAAATGTTCAAAAAATGTCATTTTTTACACCGGTTAAAATGTTAATAGGTATAAAAAATGTTGTTTTTTGCACCAGTTATAACAACACCAGCTATAAAAGTGAAATTCTTTTATATATGTTCTAGCATGAATAGGTATAAAAGTGAGGTTTTTCCTAATAAAGAATGTGCCTTTTTATATCTGTTTCAAGAATATCAGGTGCGAATATTACACTTTTATACTTGTGGTGTAAAAAGTTAAATTTTTTATACCTGATCTAAAATCGGTGTAAAAGTGAAAACCTTTTTATACTCTGTTTCTATACTTGTTCGAAAATCGGTGTGAAAAACTTTTTTTAATAGGTATAAAAATCCTTTTTTGACATAGTGAATATTCATTATGTAGATATTTGATGACAAGTTTCCAAATAAAGGATGTTTGGGAGCAATGAGCTATATATTTTTTTAACCATTTGTAAATGATTAGATGTTTCAATATTACATTTTGAGTTTAGGAACAACTTTATGTGTAACTATGTTAAGTAAGTATTACATTTTGATGAGTTAATAGAAGTAATATTGATTATTTTACTTGTTATTGATTATTTAAACTGTATTTTGGGATTGAATTTTATGCAAGTCTGAATATGGATAATAGCACATATAAATCCAATATTTTAAAAAAACGTCACTTTTTACACCGGTAAAAAACACATTAGGTATAAAAGGTCTTATTTTTGACACTAGTTACAATAACATCATATACAAAAGTGAGCTTCTTTTATACCCGTTCTTATGGTAACATGTATAAAAAATGAGTTTTTTTAAATAAGAGAGACGCCCTTTTATACCAAATCTTATACTAGCAGGTATAAATTTCATTATTTCATACCTATTTAAAACAGAACCAGTGTAAAAGGTCAAACTTTTTATACCTATTCTAGAATCGGTGTAAAAATGAAAATTTTCTATATCCTCCACTTTTATAACTACTTGAAAACTGGTATAAAAAAACCTTTTTTAACAGGTATGAAAACCTTTTTTTACATAGTGGTTTTAGTCGCAGATATTCGTGAGTGCGAATGTTTTTGCCATTCATAGTAGCAAATGATAAATATCGTTCTCTCCAATGGACTTGTGTGACACTCAACAACTTTTGCATTCTAACTCAATTAGATCAAAAAGTTCACAAAACACAAGAAATTCTTTTTGGTATTTTCACCAATAGTTGGTGTGCAAGAAAATGTAATATAGATTATTTACAAATTATTAAGACTAGAGTTCTTCCATTTCACTCTCAGGCATTCACAAACATCTCAGTTCCATAATCAAGTCAAAATCAACTCACAAACATACTAAAATCCTATCCCTAGTGACTTTGAGCTTGTGATAACCCATCGAGTTCTAATTCTTTGAATCCTCAACAAGCAATCATGTATTAATTTCAATTAAGATTACTAATGAATCATGTTTTATTTCTAGATACAAGCATTATTAGACATTCAGTTTTTAGTTCTTGGTTCAAGTCATATTTTCAGATACATCAAGAACCACAAATCAAGCATGAGAACAATTTATATCAAATATTAAGAAAGAAAATTGAATATTAACATGATTCGAAAAAACATATATCATTAATAGTACAAAATTACGCAAAAGGTAACAAAGGTTGTCCATGTAGATGGATATCGAGACGATGATGATCGAAATGATCGTGGATATACATAGTAGAAATTGAATGCATTTGAATTAGATCTAATGCAACTAAGGGATATTGCCTCAATTGTTTTGGGTTTATAATAGCGGTTTTGTAACTGAGGTATATTCAGATGAGGTAAAAAGTCATGACTTTTTGCCTCGGTTCAAAAAATTCGAAGCAGTAAAGCAAATAAAAAAAGTAAAAATTGGGTCTATTGCCACGGTTGTAGTTTGAACCGAGGTCGTAGACCCTCAAAATTAATTAATTAAATGGTTTATTGCCTCCGTTGGATCCAGAACCGAGGTAATAGACCCTTTTTTGCCTTAGTGGTTACCAGAACTGCAGACTAAAGTATATTTTTTAAAAGAAATTATTGTTTATGTATCACATAAACCATATGAAAAAAATCCCAGAAACATAAACTAACGTAGAAAACATTGTTTTCTATTTATTTTTTGTTTTCAAACTTTAAAAAAATATTTAAAATAGTTACATTTGAATTTTGAGCTGAAAATTTTTGTGAAGAGATTTCATGATTTTTTGGTTCTTCATAAAAATTTTTATTTTAGTTCGTTTGAGCATACTCTTAGTTTTACATATACCTATGTTTTGATGTGTATGATGTATGAAGAACAATCAACCAAAAGAAAACTTGAAAAACCTAAAATGAAACTAACCTTGAATGTGAGTTTGGAGCTGAAATGAAACAAAATGAACATCCTAAAGCATCTATTCGAAGAGCTGAAGAACACCTGTACACAAAATCAATCGGTCAAAACGAAAGAAAATTATACCTAAGCACCTAATCAACGTAAAATGAAAGAAAAAAGCAAGAAAAGTTGAAAAGAATGGCTGCGAAAATGGAAGAAAGAGAACATCGGCGCACACCAAAAACATAAAAACTTCTGTTTGAAAATGCATTTGGTCGCAAAATTTAACTCTAAAAAAGATGTTATTGCCTAGATTATTTTTTTAACCGATTACTTCCTTCATTGTTTTCCAATTCATTTACATAGCATTTCATAGTTTTATATTTCAGTTTCCATTTTTTTAAATCTTTTCCCCCAATCCTCCAGTTCTATTAATTTTCACATTATACTTTTCTATCACGTGTATATCATTCCTAGCGCTTTAATTTTCCATTTTTCGTTAATTTTCAGTTTTATTAATTTCTATGATTTTTGCCACTTTTGCAATTTCCTTCTCTATATAGTTTCAACTCTGCGTTTTAGTTTCAGCTTGTATTGTTTGTTCTTTCAATTCAATTTAGTTTTACTTTCCATTTGCATTATAATTTAGTTTCAATTTTTCAGTCTTTCCCAAAATAGAATATTAGATTATACTGTTTCTTGTTATCTCTGATGTCATTATCTTTAGTTTTTTAGTACAGTTATTTAGTTTATAATATTGTTCCAAAAAGTAGTGCATGCAGAGTAAAATACAAAATGAAAGAAAATTACAGTAACATGTGGGCACTAAAAATTGGTAGACTTCAAAGTCCTGAACGCGTATATGGATTAATGGTCAACTGAGTGTGGCACATGCTGTTTCTTTTGTCGCCCTTTAACAAAAAAACAACCCAACTTGTTTTGTAGTTAATAAAATTAAAGCGATATATATTTTGTTTATTCACAATAATAAAGTAATTTTGAAAAGAAAAAAAAAAACACAAATAACGAACAACAAGATAAGTTAATTTAACAAAAAAATGTCTACCTTAATTTTATCATAACAAAGCAAGCATACCAGTCCAAATAGTCAATGGGAACTAGTGGTGATGCCCAGTCATGCCTGTTGATTGGACCACGAATCCAAAGAATTAGACGAAGTATAGCGAGAGAGAGAGAGACTGGTTCCATATATTTGACGACTTCAAACAGTCCTATACGTATGTTTTACTTTTGTTCCATCAGTCTCTACCTTTTTCCTATAAATTCCCACTTCCATCAAACCAATATCATAACCTTCTCTTAGCTGCATTCATTATTTCTCACTTCAATTCACTCTCATCCATTCTAATGAGTCTTCTTCCTCCTTCCTCCATGCAACCATCAAACAATACCATGCAAATTTCTATAACCATCACCCAAAGGGGAGGGATTAATGTTCTACAACCCAAAACAAAACTCAGCAGAGGAAAATCACCTCTTCCACAAACATCTCAATCCCCAACACCCAAAAACACACCCAATCATATGCTATCAAAATCAAATTACAAAGGAGACACAGGAAAAGGCCCTAAAACAACGTAAATGCCACCACCTACCAATTCTTGTTTCTTTCTTTTTTTTTCTTTCTTCCCAACAAATCTTCTTCCCTCTTTATCTCATAATCTGTAATCATCCAATTAATGATGAAAGTTTTCAGTTGCAGTATTTATTATTTTGTGTGTTCTATATCAGTGCTAATCAATTGTTTAAGATACACACTCTTAGTTGTTAAACATGATAACTTCGAATGTTACGATGAATTTGATCGGTTATAAGAAGTAGATTACGCTGCAGAGAACACAACCATCGACACCTGTTAGGTTCCTTTATTCAAGGAACCTAAACAATAGTCTCTCTTCTCACTCTAACACTAGAAGAACAAAAATGAAAGTATATATGTATCTAAAGTATTGAAAATTACAAGTATAATCTCCTCCAAGAAAGCCTATCTTTCTCCACCGACAAATATGCTCAGTCTATACTCAAAATAAAATGACCTACCTGAATAGAGTTACAGGAAGACTATTCATAGTGTTGCCTTCCCAAGCCCTAACCTTTATGCTAACCCAAATTACTTCTATTAAATACCATTCGGTCTACCCTTTCATTTTCCCTCCTAGCTACCGTTCGGTCTACACTCTCATCCTTCCTTTTGGCTACCGTTCGGCATCTACTTCCTGTTATATAAAAGAGTACCGTTATATTGCAAAATATCTTCCGAATGATATGATTTCGCGGTGGAGCTTTCTGTTGTATCCTTCTTTCGAAAGAAGTGGATTCACGTGGCTGCAACCTTTCGTGGTCAAAACCACTCCCGCAAGGCTTGGGATTAAACCTTGAAGAGGGTTTCTCAAGATATGGGATTTTCCCGTTGGTTTTGGGCCTTGGGCCAACTTCGATTATTTTCTTCTCTATAAATAGAGTCGTTGCTTTCATTCTAGGAATCATCATTAACCGAGTGTTTTCTTTCTATCTCGTTATTGAGCTTTCTCTCATTCCTTTACATAAATTTTCGTTAGTTTCTTTTTAGTTCCTTTTCTTCTCTTACTCTGGGTTTCATTATTTCTCTTTAAGAGATCCTTGTTAGTTCTGAGATCCTCAGAAATTCTGAGAAGTTCCTATTGTATCCTGGGGGGCTTGCGCAATACACCGTGGATAAGTCCTTAGGGATAATGATCTACACGCCTCAGGAAGTATATTGTTCGTGATCTTTCTTCTACATTTGTCAGCTTTTACAACAATCTTAAGGACTTATGGCTGACAACAACAACAACTCAATCCCGGAGAATAAAAATAATGTTTCCGGAACTCAAACGGTCTTCGCGAAACCTTTCCCGGATGTATCAAAAATTGAAGTCTTCTCTGGTCAAAATTTTCGGCGCTGGCAAGAACGCGTGTCAACCCTCTTAGACATGTACGGAGTCACTTTTGCTCTTTCATCTTCAAAACCCGACTCCAGTCTCCCTCCAAATTCAAAACAAGTTGAAGACTGGGTTCATGCAAACAAGGTATGCCGTCATACTTTACTTACTGCACTCTCTAACGATTTGTTCGATGTATATTGTTCCTATAAGGAAGCGAAAGAAATTTGGGATTCGTTGGTTCTCAAATACACTACTGAAGATATAGTCAGACAAAGATTCATCATTGGGAATTATTATCGCTGGGAAATGGTTGAAGATAAGGACATAAAGTCACAAATTAATGAGTACCACAAGCTACTCGAAGATATCAAAGCAGAGAACGTTCTTCTTCCAGATGAGTTTGTTTCAGAGCTTCTGATCGAGAAACTGCCGCCTTCCTGGACTGATTACAAGCAACAACTAAAACATAGGCACAAGCAAATGTCACTTTCAGAGCTGATCACTCACATAATTATTGAAGATACCAACAGGAAAGAATGTGCTACTGTAAGGGCCAAAGCATTGTCTGCAAAAGCAAACATGGTAGAAGACAAACCTGCTCCAAAAAGGTACGAACACAAACCTGATCACAATAAGAAAAATAATTTTCGAAAATTTCGCCCCAACACATCTAACCCCACCTTTAAGAAGAAAGGAAATTGCTTCGTATGTGGGAAGCCGGACCATCATGCACCGCAGTGCAGACGCAGAGTAAGAAATGACAATCCTCCTATCAGAGGAACTTTAATCCTCCTATAAATAGTGATTAACCTTTTTCACTAAAAATGGTTTAACATATTACAAGATAATGAACAGGAATAAAATGAATAGAACCACTCTACCAACTTGAAGAGAACCGCTTCAGCAATCGACCAACGATTCACAAGCTTCTCCTTTCACAAGACCAAGCAGAGTACCTTGCTAACTTGAAGAGAGTCTGCTCCGACTATCGACACACGATACGCGAGCCTCTCCTTTCACAAGACCAAGCAAGGGAACAATGAACAAAAAGCTCTCTAAGAACGTTCCTCTGATACACAGTGTTCTAAGCTTTCTCAGTTCAAAAAACGTTACCTTCTGATTTCTCCAAATCAAAATATATAGCCAAGTACACTGAGTGCCAAAGGTCAGCTCCCAACTGCCATGAATAATCGATTATTGTAAGTGATAATCGATTATTCAAGTCCGTTATAGGTTTTCAAAAATGTGATAATCGATTATATGAAGTGATAATCGATTATTCAAGTATGACTTGTGATAATCGATTATTGCTTAACCACAATTGATTATACTAGTAAAAATTACAATGTTTAACATTTTCCTACTACATTCAAAATCTACAAGTTGTTTTTTTAAATATTTTCCTACTACATCCAAAATCTATAAGTTGCAGCATCATCAAAACTCATCTTCGAGTTTTACCAATACTCCTTATTGGTAACAAGAGTCAAATTAACCAATTTGTAAACGTAGGAAAAACTACAGACCTGATTTCTAAACCAATGGGGAAACTCAGAGTGTATTCTAGCAGAAGTATTTCCTTCTACGACTTGCTCAGCCACAAGAAATGAGTTGGTACAAATGAAATTCATTAGTGTATAACAATTATGTCGTTGGAAAGATAAGAGATGGATGATGACATACTCAAGGTACGACTTAACTTCACTACAACTGATTAAGACATGGACATGAGCAGAATTGAATTCAGCATCAG
The DNA here is from genome assembly GCA_027742785.1 of Vigna reflexopilosa. Taxonomy (NCBI): domain Eukaryota; kingdom Viridiplantae; phylum Streptophyta; class Magnoliopsida; order Fabales; family Fabaceae; genus Vigna; species Vigna reflexopilosa. The sequence goes on along the minus strand of JAFNIE010000670.1, from coordinate 1,706 downwards.
TTAACTAATGTTTGAATTTTTTCCCTGTGTGATGGCCTGATTGTCAGAAAACTGATAATGCACCTTCATGTGGTTGAACTTTCCATTGCATTTCATTTCTGACATGAGTGGGGGATAACATGAAGTTTTTGAAATAATGTGAACAAAAATACGTTGTCTCTCTGTGCAAGTAAGCTGCACAAATTGAGCCTTCTATTCTAGCTTTATTTTTAACTGAACGTTTGGATTCTCCCATAAACCTTTCAAATGGATACATCCACTTGTACTGCACCGGTCTCCCAAGCCAAGCTTCATATGCTAGATGAATTGGAATATGCTCCATTGAATCAAAGAATGCAGAAGGTAATTGGGATATTTTCATCCATCTTTTTAAGGAATTCTCCTTTAGTGTCGTTCATCACAAATCTTTAAAGAAGTTACTAATTTCTATCAGTGGATTTAACACGTGCATTGGCAAACAACTGAACGCAAGAGGGATGAAAGTCTTCATGAATACATGACAATCATGACTCTTCAACCCTTGAATAGTATCGTTCTGAACATTGGCACATCTGGACAAGTTAGAAGCATATCCATCTAGCATTCTAAGCTCCTTGATCCATCCACACACTATTCTTGTCTCGTCTTTTGACATGGTTTAATTTGCTTTTGGTTTAAATAATTGGCCATTACCTTGCGCCTTCAACTCTAAGTCTTTTCGTCCACAATACAAAGGTAAATCTTTTCTTGCTTTCTCATTATCTTTTGTCTTACCTATAACATTCATAATTGTGTTGAAACATTGTAAAAGAAATTTTTTTCTGTGTGCATGACATCGAGGTTGTGTCTTAGCAAGTTGTCTTTCCAATAGGGAAGTTCCCAAAATATGCTTCTTTTAGTCCAATTATGCCATTCTTCAAACCCACCCTTCTATCCTATTATGACCAGATTCAGTGACTTTTGGATAGTCTTTAACTCTTCTCCAAACGTGTGATCCAGTCAACTGCGGTGGGGGCAAATCCGTTTCAACTTGCCCTTTGCGAAATGCCTTTTTGTTTCTTCTAAAGGGGTGATCAATGGGCAAGAACCGTCGATGCCAATCAAACCAACTACTTTTCCGACCATAACTCAATTGGAATGACTTTATATGTTCCATGCAATGTGGACAAGTTAATCGACCATGCGTGCTCCAACCAGATAACATGTCGTACGCTGGGAAGTTATTAATAGTCCACATCAAGGCTGCCCTCATAAGGAAATTTTTGCTTCCTTGAAACGTCATACGTCCAAACACCATTCCATAACTTCTTCAAATCATCCATCAAAGGCTCCAAATAAACATCAATCAATGCTTTGGGATTAGATGGATCTGGTATTATACACGATAAAAACATGTAAGGCTTTGTCATACACATCTCAGGTGGTAGATTGTATGGGGTAACTATCATGGGCCAACATGAATATGGTGATGCAGAGGACTGTATGTACGGGGTAAACCCATCAGAGCATAGACCAAGTCTGACGTTACGCGGTTCACTAGCAAAGGATTGATGTTTACGATTGAAGTGCTTCCAAGCTTCACCATTTGAAGGATGACGCAAAAATCCTTCAGTTTTGTTACCATCATGTCATGTCATGTGTTCTGATGTTTGCATTGAAGTAAACATTCTTTGTAATCTTGGGATTATAGGCAAGTAGAACATGAACTTTAAGGGAATGGGTTTTTT
>JAFNIE010000669.1:0-27188 GCA_027742785.1 Vigna reflexopilosa | reverse complement strand
AATCAGTTGGACAAGTTTAATTAAGTCTAAAACGAGAATTAAGAGTCTAAGAAGTTGAGAAAAGTGGTTAGAAATGGTCAAAGGGAGGTTCTGTTACCATTCTGCAGAATTCTGCATAATTTTGCATAATTCTGCAGAATGCGCAAACTGACCGTTCGTCCATGTCGGATTTGAACGCTCGGTCATGCCATGTGTTGAGTGACGTTCGGTCAAATGTTGGTTTGATTAGCGTTCGTCCTTGTCTGGGCAATGGCTTTGCAAAGCAGTAGAGGCCACCACGAGTGCATAACCCGCCATAGCTCGGTAATCATTCTGGTCCGGACGAGTCGGTCTATAAAGTAACAAGTCGGGGTTTAATGTAACAAGTCTTGTGATGTTAGTTTACCATGTATGAGTGACTTTTGCATATCATGTTGGATTGTATAACATGCTTTTTATATCTAGCTCACCCTTGCATTGTTTGTGTTGTGTGCTGTTTGGGTATGTTTCTTTGGCGATGATCATCCACTTGGATGGGAGCAGATGGCGAGGAGAATACTTTGGAAGCAGCTCTTGATGAAGACGGCAGTGCTGCAGCCTAGATTAGCTAGTCTTATTTCATAATTCTTAATGTTTGGAATAACTCGTGTGTATTTTAAGTTTTAAATTCTCTGTGATTTTCATGGAGAAATTCTAAATACTCTTGTTGTCAATTCCGCACTATTCTAAGGATGACTGTAATCCTTAAATTACTCTTGACTGCTTTCTTATATTATGTATGATGACGTCTTTATTATATATGCATGATGTATATTTTTGGGATGTTACATTAATGGTATCAGAGCAGTTCCTTCCTTAGAAACCTGTAGGTTGTGAGTGTGCTTCGTTTGTGATTGCGTACTCTAACCTCGTATAGGAAGTTGTATTAGTTTGAGTCAAGCTAATGGTCTTTCTCTCTGTGTGGACAGAAGATGGCACCCACGTCTCCTCATCGTTCTCCTCCGCGAGTCGATCAACTTGACTCTAATCAGATGCTGAATGCGGTACTCCAAACGTTGCAACAGCAGAATGCTGCGTTGGTTCAACAGAATACCTTTGCATTACAAAATCTTGAAGCCGCAAGGATATCGGCAGAGAAAGCAAGAGTGTCTTCCGAGAACACTCAGAGGGAGTTCATGGAAATGATGACTAATGCTAGGACTCCTCCAAGTGTTTCTTCCGTTGTTATTCCTGCGCAAGAGTGGAGCTTGGAGAGCTTTCTGCAACATCGCCCAGCAAGATTTACTGGCAAGTGCAACCCTGATGAAGCTGATCACTGGTTTGGGGATATGGAGAGGATATTTGAAGCCAAGGGATGTCTTGATGAGAAGAAGCTAGCCTACACCCAATACTTGCTGACAGGTGAAGCTGGACATTGGTGGAACAGTGTGAAGACGATCTTGGAGAGGAACGGGACTGCTATCACTTGGGAGTTGTTCAGAACTAAATTCTACACTGAATACTTCCCAGACAGTGTCAGGTTTGCTAAGGAGATAGAGTTTCTTGAGTTGGCTCAGGGCAACAAATCAGTATCGAAGTATGCAGATAGTTTTAAACACCTGCTTCGCTTCTACACCATGTCAATAAATGAAGAATGGCAGTGTCGAAAGTTTGAGAATGGCTTGAGAAAGGATATAAAGTTACTAGTGAAGGGATTGCGCATTAGAGAATTCTCTGCTTTGGTAGAGATGGCCCGTGATATGGAAAAGACTAAGGGAGAACCAGAAGGGCCTCAGAAACAACAGAGCCAACCACTTAGGGTTGGTGGACCTGCGATATCCCGGGGAGGCTCCATTTCTAGAAGGACCCCTTTCTCTAGACCTTCTTCCTCCAGATCCAGGGGTTCTTCCTCTCGGTCATCGGGGCAATCCAGTTTTGCCAGTTCCGTTAGATGCTTCAGGTGTGGTGGACCACACTTCCAGAATTCCTGCCCTCAGTTAGAAGGGTATAGGAGGTGTAATATCTGCCGGCAAGAAGGACACTATGCCAGAGACTGTCTTACTACTAGGAGGGTAGGACCACAGCCAAGCCAGGCTGGCAGATCTATTCAGAGGGGTGGGCATAGACCTCAGGCAGCAGGGAGAGTCTATGCGTTGACCGGAACTAAGGCAGCCAGCGCAGGTAATTTAATTGTCAGCAGTTGTTTGTTATTTGGAGCTTCGTGTGTGACGTTGTTTGATTCGGGGGCGACACATTCGTTTGTGTCTAAAGCTTGTGTGGAGAGGCTTGGTTTAGTTGTCAGAGAGCTTCCGTGTGATCTGGTGGTGTCTACACCAGCAGCTGGGTTAGGCAGGACATCTAATGTGTGCTCTAGGTGTCCTATTGAGGTAGAGGGCCACAGGTTCAGAGTGAACCTTATTTGCTTACCTCTACAGGAGTTAGAGGTAATTTTAGGAATGGATTGGTTAGCAGCCAATCGTATTCTTTTAGATTGCGGTGGTAAGAAGCTAATATTTCCCGAAGAAGATGAAGACATGTCATTATCGCTCGGTGTATTGAGGAAGGACATCTTCGAGGGTGCCAGCTGTTTCCTAATCATGTTCCATAAGGACGGGACTCCTAGTTTAAATTCTTCAGCGCTTGTGAACCAGAGTGTAGACCTTCTGGTTGTGAATGATTTCATGGATGTTTTCCCTGAAGAAGTTCCTGGTTTACCTCCTCCGCGAGAAGTAGAGTTCTCTATTGATCTGGTCTCAGGAGCAGGACCAGTATCCATAGCCCCTTATCAGATGGCTTCAGCTGAGCTGGTTGAGTTGAAGAAGCAGATTGAAGAGTTATTAGAGAAAAAGTTTATCCGGCCGAGTGCTTCGCCGTGGGGTGCGCCAGTATTACTAGTAAAGAAGAAGGATGGTAGCTCGAGGTTGTGCGTTGACTATCGACAGCTGAATAAGTTGACGATCAAGAACAAGTATCCCTTGCCAAGGATTGATGATCTAATGGATCAATTACACGGGGCTACGGTATTCTCCAAGATTGATTTGAGGTCGGGTTACCATCAAATTTTGGTGAAAGACGATGATGTGCAGAAGACAACATTCAGATCCAGGTATGGCCACTATGAGTATGTGGTAATGCCTTTTGGTGTGACTAATGCTCCAGCCATATTCATGGACTATATGAATCGAATTTTCAGACCCTTCTTGGACAAGTTCGTGGTGGTGTTTATAGATGACATACTTGTTGTCAACACCCAATTTCGTCCGGATGGACTAATAGGTTTGCTGTATTTTATTTTCATCATGAGTGTAAAATAAAAAATAAAAAAATGAAAAATAATGAATAATAAAATAAAACAAAATAATAAAATCAAAAAAAAGAACAGAGCGTTCGGTCTTTTGCTGTGCGACCGAGCCGTTCGTCCTCTTCTCTGAGCGACCGTTCGTCTTCTACTCTGCACAACCGTTCGTCCGCTACTCTGAGCGACCATTCGTCCTCCACCATGCGTAACCGTTCGTTGTTGACCAATATCAAGACGCTCGTCCTTTACTGGTCTCACGTGTCCACACTTTCAGCATCACGGACGTTCGACCTCAATTGCGTTCGGTCGCTCGGCCTCGAACCAATCGACCCCAAAGACGTTCGGTCGCTCGTCCTAAATTGTTCAGCTATTCGGTCTATGGTTGAACGTTCGGTCTATTTGTTAGTGAACGTTCGGTCATGTTTACTTGCTATTGGACGTTCGGTCTTAATGTGGTTGAACGTTCGGTCTTGATGTTGTAGAACGTTCGGTCTTGATGTTGTAGAACGTTCGGTTTTAATGTGTTTATTGTTGAACGTTCGTGAACGTTCGGTCCTGTTTTAGCGTTCGCCCAAACAGTAATAATTTTTTTAGATGGTCGTTCGTCATTCTATCGTTCGTCCTTACCCCATTTTCCTCTTCTACCGCTCGTCCAGGTCACTCCGCCGTATACCGTTCGTCCTGAACGCTCGTCCTGACCGATCGTCCTGATCACTCTCTCGTGTCTCCCCTCCGGCCCCAGTAATGATTCCCACAATCTGCCAACGGTCCACTTCTACCTTCTCCCACTTCACCAACCATCCAATTATGCTTCCAACTATTCCACCAACCCAATAATTTCTGCATCCTCCAATCGCAGCTACCGACACTCCTCATCCTCCAATCATAGCTACCGACACTCTCATCTCTTACTGTGCTGAAGCCTACATAATTCACACGAGGAAAGGGAGGGGGAAGAGGGCCGAGGGGCATTGGCTCCCTCTGAGCCCCTCACCCGTTACCATCTCCATCTTCATCTCATTCTTCATCCTCACAGCCATCACAACACCTCATCACCACAGCCTTGGGGGGCACTGGCTCCTCTCAGCCGTAACCACAGCAAACCATTTCCTTTTCACTCCCAACTCCACGGCCAAACACCAAACCAGGATTCACCACACATACTCCTATCCCATTCACTCCACAGAATCATCTCCGCATCACACAACACTCAATCCTCCTCCATTCTCTGTCAACAGGGCCAACACCCATCATCATTTTATCCAGACCTCACGGCCACCACACATCCTTCAATCATCATCATTTTATCCAGACCTCTGGCTGAGACAGTGGCGCGCGTGCGTGACGGGGTGGAGATACCTCCGTTGGCTACTTTGGAAGAAGACTCTAGGTCTCTGTTTTGAGTTGAGATTGTGGAACGAAGGAGACCCCAAGGAATGTTGGCTGAAGAATGGAACGGCCTTGGGCCTCTTCTTTTTTATTTCTTTCCGACCCAACTCTCTCTAATAAATAAAAAAAAAATAATGATACTAAAACATTTTCCTCCTTCACGCACCCCCTGTTTTCTCATCCGCGCACCCCCGCATCCATTCCCTGGACTCAGACCCATCCAAACCCTTAAACAAAAAAAAATAACTTTATCTGCACCCACGGTTTCATGTTTCACACCCCGTTTTTTGGGCTTAAGCCCATTATGTGCAAACAAAATAAAAAAAAAAAAGAAAAAGGAAAGGGGAATTGGATCTGACACACGTTTCAGGATGCCCTTCTGTTTTCATTTTTACACCCCTGACAGACAAAGGAGCTTCAAATCTACTCTCTGCACTCCGGGTTTTTATCTCTACACCCCCTATTCTTGTTGGTTTGTTTCTCTCGCTTTGTTCTTAAATTTTTATTTCTTTATGTAGCCCTTTGTGTTATAACTCCACTCTTGTATATTGCATCTTATATTTTGTTGGGTTTGTTCATAAAAAATATAAACAAAAAATAAAATAAAACAAACAAAGCCGTGTGAGTGCTCGTGCGATCGTACGCATCAGCCTAGTGCTCATTACGCAAACAATAAGAGAAAAAAGCCATGTGAGTGCTCGTGCGATCGTACGCATCAACCTAGTGCTCATTACGCAAAAATTTAAATATTACATCAAAAAATACCAAAAAAATATAAAATCTTCAAAAACCAAAAACATCCACATTTTCAAACAACAAACAATCTTTCTGGCCAGAACTACGTGATCCTTGATTCTCCATCAAAAGTGGAGATACGTAGGAGCAAGGCTAGTCCTTGTCAGGTTCATTTCCCCAAAAATCCAAATTTATCCATAATCAATCAAACAAATCTTTCAAACAATTTTCAAACAAATTTTCAAGCAGTTTTCTACAAGAACTACGTAACCCTAATTTCTCATTCTGAATGAGAATACGTAGGAGCAAGGTCAATCTTTGTCGGGCACAAAAAACTAAAAAATATTTTGTTTCTTTAGAATTTTTATTTTAGGCGATAGTTAAACATTTTGAAAACCACATCACATTCGCATATTTAGTTCAAGGTACTGCCCTAGGGCAGGCGTTGTAGGGTACTAATACCTTCCCTACACGTAACCGACTCCCGAATTTAGAATCTCATTTTCGCAGACTATGCCTTATCATTTTATGGTTTTTCCGTAGTTTTCCAGAATAAACTATGGTGGCGACTCCCAAAAAAACTTTTTTTCAAACCCCTGCGTTTTCTTTTTCGGATCGTCGTCCCGTCGCGATTCCGGTTGCGACACTTGTCTATTCTAAAACGCGGGAAGAACATGAAGATCACCTTAGGGCAGTGCTTGAAGTGCTGAGAGAAAGAAGATTGTATGCCAAGCTATCCAAGTGTGAGTTTTGGATGGAAGAGGTTCCTTTTCTTGGGCATGTGATTTCAGCTGGAGGAATTGTTGTCGATCCCGCTAAGGTGCAAGCAGTACTTCAGTGGGAGAGACCTAAGACTGTCACAGAAATCAGGAGCTTTGTGGGTCTAGCGGGCTACTATCGTCGTTTTATTGAGAGCTTTTCCCGGATTGTGGCGCCGTTAACAAAACTGACTAGGAAGGATCAACCTTTTGTTTGGACAGACTGTTGTGAGACTAGCTTCCAAGAGCTAAAGAACAGATTGACTAGTGCACCAGTTTTGGTTATCCCTGACACAGATAAACCTTTTGAGGTTTTTTGTGATGCCTCTCATCAGGGATTAGGGTGCGTACTGATGCAGGAGAAGAAGGTAGTGGCATATGCATCAAGACAACTCAAGGTTCATGAGAAGAATTATCCCACTCATGACTTGGAGTTGGCAGCTGTGGTATTTGCTTTGAAGCTATGGAGACACTATCTGTATGGCGCGCAATTTCAAGTGTTCAGTGATCATAAGAGCCTGAAATACCTTTTTGATCAGAAGGAGCTTAATATGAGGCAAAGGCGATGGATGGAGTTTCTTAAAGATTTTGAATTTGATCTCCTTTATCACCCTGGGAAGGCTAATGTGGTGGCAGATGCATTGAGCAGGAAGTCAATGCATATTTCAGCCTTAATGGTCAGAGAGTTAGAGTTGGTAGAAAGCTTCAGAGATTTGAGGTTGCAGGTAGAATTTGAAGCTGACAGCATCAGATGCAGTAATTTGGTGGTGTCCAATGACTTGTTGAAGCGTGTTAAAGAAGAGCAGTCGAAGGATGTTGAGCTCCAAACGTCATCCAGTTTGATTGGGACTGAGCAGAAAAAGGATTTTGCCTTGGGGGCTGATGGTATCTTAAGGTTCAAAGGCAGAGTCTATATCCCTAGCAATTCAGAAATGAAGAGGTTAATCCTTGAGGAAGGTCATAAAAGCCGTTTTAGCATGCATCCTGGCATGACTAAAATGTATCAAGACCTCAAGGAGTCTTTTGGTGGTCCGGTATGAAAAGAGATGTAGCTCAGTTTGTTGTCTCTTGTTTAACTTGTCAGAAAGCTAAAATAGAGCATCAGAGACCAGGAGGTTTGTTGCAGCCATTGGAAATTCCAGAATGGAAATGGGATAGCATCGCTATGGACTTTGTTACCCATTTGCCACGCACTGTTCGAAGACATGATGCAATATGGGTAATAGTGGACCGATTGACCAAGAGTGCCCACTTCTTGGCGATCGATTTGAGGATGTCTATGGCGAAGTTGGCACAACTGTATGTTAAGGAAATAGTGAGGTTACATGGGGTACCTTCGAGTATTGTATCAGATAGAGACCCAAGGTTCACATCCAGGTTTTGACAAACTCTTCAGAGTGAGATGGGAAGCAGACTTCAGATGAGCTCGGCTTATCATCCCCAAACGGATGGACAGTCTGAGCGGGCAATCCAATCGCTTGAAGATTTGTTGCGGACTTGCATTTTGGATCACCTAGGGGTATGGGATGAGATATTGCCACTAGTTGAGTTCACTTACAACAACAACTATCAAACTAGTATCGGCATGGCACCGTTTGAAGCGTTGTATGGGAGGCGCTGTAGAACACCTCTTTGTTGGTTTCAGGATGGAGAAGCAGTTTTGACGGGACCAGAAATAGTTCAGCAGACTACAGAGAAGGTGAAGCTTATACAAGAAAAGATGCGGGCGTCTCAGAATAGATAGAAGTCCTATGCTAATCGGAGGCTCAAGCCGTTAGAATTTGCAGTTGGGGATCATGTGTTCCTACGAGTGACTCCTACTACCGGTGTAGGAAGAGCCATTCGTGCTAGGAAACTATCTCCTACATATCTTGGTCCTTACCAAATTCTACGACGTGTAGGACCCGTAGCTTATGAGATAACCATGCCACCTCGGTTGGCAAACTTGCATCCAGTGTTCCATGTATCTCAACTCAGAAAATACATGTCTGATCCTTCTCATGTGCTTGAAGTTGACGATGTGCAAGTCAGAGAAGATTTGTCAATTGAAGTGCAACCAATAAAGATTGAGGAGAGTCAAAACAAACAACTTAGAGGAAGAACTGTCAGACTTGTCAAAGTTATCTGGAACAGTGGAACGGGCGACTCTACCTGGGAGTTAGAGGACGAGATGAGAGAAACCTACCCACACTTGTTCTGATAAAGCCTAATTTTCGAGGACGAAAATTTTTGTTGTTGGGGAGAATGTAAAGACCGCACGTCCCACTTTCTTTTGAAAGTGGGAGGGGCGGCTACCTAACAGAGAAGTGGTGGGGAAGGGAGGCACGTTCCTGGAAGTGGAAGGGGGCGGCTGCACGATGGAAGTGGGCGGCTGGCTGCACGTTCGTGTAGTGGTGGGGGCGCTTCAAGTGGCAACAGCAGCTGGTGGATGGTGGGGTCTTCCCACTTTGAAAGTGCTCCAGCCACCAAAGACACCATCATCTCCTTTGTTGGTGGGCATAGCACTGAGGAGTGGCTATGGGGAGCACCATTTCTTCCTTCTTAAAGGTAGAAATCGTGGATTGAAGGGGTTGGATGCTGCATCTGGAGAAGGGAGAGGCTTGCTGCAATTTCGGGAAAAGAAGAATTGGAGTTTTGCTGCAAAAATCTGAAGAGTGAGAGGAGAGCTCTGGAATTTCAAGGAGACCTTGGGAGAGAGATTCAAGATTCAAGGAGGTCTTCAAGAGGTAAGGGGAGCTAGATCCTTTTTTCTGGATTTTATGAACCATGTATGTGTGTACTGAAATCTATAATATAGTGTCGTTGATGAACAAATTTCGTACTTAGAGTGACTTTGTTGTGTATGAATCTGTATGAGTGATGGTAGAATATTGTTGTTGAAGCAAATCTGGGAAGAAGGGGATGAAAATGGGGTTTCTGGTTTCTCTCCGGAAATCTGGTGCGATTCTGCAGAATTCTGCAGATCGCGCGTTCGTCCAATTTGGTGAGCCAAATTGGACGTTCGTCCAAATGGCTCGACCAATTAGTGGTCGGCCAAAATAGCATGAGCGTTCGGTTTTCTGTTAACGAGCGTTCGTTCGTTTGCAGTGATATATTAGACGTTCGTCCCAACTGTATACAGGAATTAGTAATTTTAGGCGTTCGTCCCTAAATTGATATTTACGTGATCTTGAGCGTTCGGTATTTGGTAATAGAAATTGCAGTCGTTCGTCCTTAACGGATTCTTAAGTTTAATCTTGATCGTTCGACCTTAAGTTGATACTATTAAGTCTGGATCTCTAAACGTTCGGTTTCGGTGTATTAGTCAGCGTTCGGCCTTGGTTAATTGTGATTGTGAGCGTTCGGCCGTTAGTTGGTATTCTTAGGATTGGATTTTGACCGTTCAGTCATAGTTTAATTCTCATTGTGAGCGTTCGGTTTTGGTTTAATTTTGATTGTGAGCGTTCGGTCTTTCCTTGATTCTAATTGTGAGCGTTCGGTCTTGGCTTGATAGTTTTAAGTTTTGGAATTTTGAGCGTTCGGTCTTATTCTGTTGAACGTTCGGTTTTGATAAGGTATTCTCGCTTCTGAGCGTTCGATTTTAATTTGGATTCCTTAGTTTGGATCATAAGCGTTCGTTCATGGATATTTGTGATTGTGAGCGTTCGGCCATAATTGGATATTATAATTTGAAATCTTTAACGATCGGCCTTATAATATTAGTGAGTTTGAGCGATCGTTCTTAACATTGTATTTTCGGATAGCAATGTTGAGCGTTCGGCCTTGAGTAGTATTCTTAGGTTCCAAGCGTTGCGCGTTCGTCCAAGTGTTGAATTTAGTATTGGTGTTCGATGGTTTAGCGTTCGGCCTGATAGTGTAGGATTTGATAACGTTCGTCCAACAGCGTTCGGCCTGGTGATTGATAACGAACGTACGTCCAAATAGTGTTCGGCCTAGTGGTTGGAAGGTAGTGTTCGTTCAGTAACGTTCGTCCACTGTGCTCGGTGAACAGTGCTCGTCCAAATAGTATTCTGCAAATGTTGGATTTTAAATTCATTTTCTCTTGAATTGAATTACGTGCAAGGTTTGGAAAATATATACTGTGAAGTGATTTATGTGAATGTATGAGGTGTGTTGGATTTACTGTGATAAAATGGATATCTGGTGATTCGGGAGTAACAATATGATTCAGGGACGTAATTCCATGATCCTCATGAGAGGATACATGGTGGTGGACGTAATTCCATGATCCTCAAGGAGAGGATATATGGTGGTGATTTGGGGTGTACAAAATGATTTCATGGTAGCTCATTCTTGAGGGTTTTCCTGACGCTCCAATGGTCTTTCATTCTCAAGTAGAGAGGATTGATCCATGTGGTGAGGAGTAGCAGGAGGTCCTAGTCTTGGAGGCTTCCAGTATGCTCCAGGGCGCGAAACGGACTAACCTCGTGAGGGTGGTAGGGTGGAACCCATTGGCAATGGCTTTGCAAAGCAGTAGAGGCCACCACGAGTGCATAACCCGCCATAGCTCGGTAATCATTCTGGTCCGGACGAGTCGGTCTATAAAGTAACAAGTCGGGGTTTAATGTAACAAGTCTTGTGATGTTAGTTTACCATGTATGAGTGACTTTTGCATATCATGTTGGATTGTATAACATGTTTTTTATATCTAGCTCACCCTTGCATTGTTTGTGTTGTGTGTTGTTTGGGTATGTTTCTTTGGCGATGATCATCCACTTGGATGGGAGCAGATGGCGAGGAGAATACTTTGGAAGCAGCTCTTGATGAAGACGGCAGTGCTGCAGCCTAGATTAGCTAGTCTTATTTCATAATTCTTAATGTTTGGAATAACTCGTGTGTATTTTAAGTTTTAAATTCTCTGTGATTTTCATGGAGAAATTCTAAATACTCTTGTTGTCAATTCCGCACTATTCTAAGGATGACTGTAATCCTTAAATTACTCTTGACTGCTTTCTTATATTATGTATCATGACTCTTTATTATATATGCATGATGTATATTTTTGGGACGTTACAGTTAGTATTATAATATATTTTTTAATGAAGTCTGGTATTAGTTGAAAACAAACTCAACCACCAAAATACTTTCTTTTACCATAGAAATAATCCTAAAATTCTCTTGATCATTAACTTTCAGGTTAACTTTTTCTGTGATGTATTTGAAGACTAGTTATCGCAACTCATTAATGTCTTTGGACTATTGAGGTTAGGCCAGGAAAGAAAATGGCCTTGTCGTTGTTTATAATGTAATCCACCAAACATTTTACCTAGAACCAAATTCAGCATTATAATTTAAAATATGTTGGTTATTGATTGCATCAACAATGTTATGGTTATTGAAGTAATATAAAATCTTTGTTTTGTAATTATTCTTTCAATAAATTTGTAAAACAAAATATAACTTTCAATCCTTAAATCAGAATGTACGAAAATAATTTTTTTAATATTAAAAATATGTAAATATATTGGAATTTGATTTAAAACTATTTTAACTTCATTTTAATCATCACTTTTTTTATTTTAAAAGTTCACATTTTAAACCAAAAGGCTGAATACAGCCACAAATCCTTTTCCTATGATCTTCTATTTTCTTTTCTTTTACCAATATTAAAATGAATCTTTCCTTTTCCTATGATCTTCTATTTTCTTTTCTTTTACCAATATTAAAATGAATCTTTCCATGTAGGCCGAAACGGTTCAGTGCAGCTAATATTTATTTTTTAATAGGTTCGGAAGTTCCTGTATTTACGGGTTCGTTTTAATTGAATCTTTTAATTTTAGAAATGATCAATTGAATCCCTAATTTAACATTATTAAATAATAATACCTTTTCTTTTAAATACAATGAACGGCTTTAATTTTTTAAACAGGAGACATGCTCACGTATCATTTTATTTGCAGGTGGGAGAGTCTGACCTGAATACATCGACCTCTATGAAGGATATATGAAGGATGTATGAAGGGTGAGGATGACGGGTGAGTTACCGCCCTTTCTATATCACTCACTCTTGCTTCTGTATCTGATTTTCTCCGACAACCAAATCTATGGCTTCCGATTCTTCTCCGAATTTCAACAACGGTTCGTGCCGCTCCTCTCTCTGTCTCTTCTTTCGGTTTTCATTTTCCGAATTTTCTGATTTGTTAATTTATTCAAACCTCCTTTCTGATAGGTCCTTCTTCCCCCGACGACTCCCTTTCCAGCCCCATCAGCAACACCTTCTCTTCTCCGGGAAGTAGGCGCCGCCGCCGCCGCTCCTCCACTCCCTCCGCATTCGCCACTCCGTCGGAGCGCTGATCTCGATTCGCCTCCTCCGAAGCCACCCCAACCGCGCCGCGCTCCCGCTAAGGCGTCGGCGGAGGTGGGCGCGTTCCCGTCACACCTACATCCACAACATATGACGCGGCGGCCTCGTCTGACGGCGGCGATGGCTACGACATGGACGACGCCAGGCCCACCTTTGTGTGGGGCACTAACATAAGGGTGGAAGACGTGAACGATGCTATTCACAGGTTTTTGAGGGACTTTAGGGAAGTGTCTTCGTCGCAGGGCGAGGATGACAGGTTGAACTTGCACACCGAAGGGAAGTATGAGAAATTAGGGATGACGGGTTTAACCGCCTATGCCCTCTACATCAACCTCCTCAACCGCCACGCCTTCTCCTTCTCGTCCAGGAATGGATATATGAAGGATGTACTGAAAGAACAAACCTTGTCCCAGGAAGCTTCAGGATCAAACAATTTGGCAAATTTTGAAGGCGAGAAGTGACCATCCTATTTTTAAACCTATTTTTATTGTGGGAATTTCAATTTCTTTTTTTGTGTGCTCTGTCTCAGTATATTAAAAAGAAAGAAAATGGTCAGTGTTTCCGTGCTAAAAGAAAAAAAGAAAGAGAAATTGAAAGATAAGCCCGGGATTGCGGTGACAAATCCATTTTGCACACCTCATTGGAAGAAATACCGAACATCTACGCATGCCCTTATAATAGTATGCTGAAGTGATGTGATGCCTCTGTGTTGTGTGTTCTGTGTTTAAGACAAAAGTGTTTTTTTTTTGTTTTTTCTATTGGTTTACATCTTGAGATGGATTCATCCATCACCTTCGATTGTGTTGTGCTGTGTGTTGTGTATGTGACTCTTGATTCTGTCCACCACAGTCCAAAGAAAAAGTAGCTTTCAACCCTGTACTGGAATGGTGTATATTTTATTCTGGTTTTAAATCTTGTACACAAAATTAATGTAGTTTAATTGTCATTAAAAAATGTTTAAATTTTTTAACGGTTTGTACATGTGTACATTTACTTTTCGTATCTCCACGTCCAAGAACTAGATCTCTTCAGCAGCCAACAGACACAGAATTTACAAGACCGGTTTTTGCTCCTTATCTTAAGCTTCTGTAAAAGTTTTATCTCGCCTTCACACAACATTGCCACCTACCATTTGCTGTAG
Organism: Vigna reflexopilosa; assembly: GCA_027742785.1. Taxonomy (NCBI): domain Eukaryota; kingdom Viridiplantae; phylum Streptophyta; class Magnoliopsida; order Fabales; family Fabaceae; genus Vigna; species Vigna reflexopilosa. The sequence goes on along the minus strand of JAFNIE010000669.1, from coordinate 13,605 downwards.
TTTTTTTGGTTTTTCAAATCTTGGGGTTGTTGAAAGTTCTGAACTTTCTTGATTCAATTGCAAGTATGGTCTTGAATGCATACTTCTAAGAAAAGGGTACCTTTCAACTTTTTGAACGCTTCTTCTTCGTCATGTATGTATCTATGTACTTGATGAGCATGTGCTGCCTCGTGTCATTGGATGTGTGAATTTTCTTAACTCATTTCACAGAGGTCATGCATTATTCTGGCTCCTACTGCTGCTTCTCTCTGCATCCAAGACCTGGTGTCGGTTTAGACTTAGAATTCCTGATTCCGGATTGTTGAAGTAAGTAAACTTATTACCAGTGTTTGGTTAATGGGAGATTTATTATTCAGTATTCTCTTGAGATTTATTAGTGTTTGGTTTTTCTTCCTTAATTTGAATTTTCCTGAAGAAATTATGGTTATTGTATTCTGCTTATATTAAAGAAAATTTTAATTTTATTACAGCTGTAATATATGTATGTGTGTGTATGTATATGTATGTATGCGTGCGTGATTTATTTATTTACTGATAGTTATTATGTTTTTTCAGTGTTTAATTGTCTTTTTCTGCTGTGAATCTGACAAGTTTTAAGGACATGTTTGGATGTGTACCAGGTAGATTGGTATTCAATTGCTAAATGTTCAGTGTAATGTTTCTGCTCTTGGCTTTCTGGAGTTTTCGTGGAATTCTATCACACATTCCAGATTCTTGTTTAAATAGGTTTATTGTTCCGTAGATCTGAATCATACCAGTGAGAAGAAATTTTGAGTGAAATTGGGTGTTGGGATTTTGGATTTAACTGACGAGGAGGCTAATTCACGTGTTTGTTACGGTATAGGTGTGAGGTGGAGACCCCTTCAATCCTCTGGCATTTGCATGTTCCGAATTTGAGAAGCTTAATAGGATTTTGCTGAAGAAATTTAGGATCTGCAGTAATTTGAATGGGGCATTCTGCAGCCGTATGGGACTATAGAGCAGCAACTGAAATTACAAAGGACTGGAATGGAATTGATCAAGTTCTGCTTCGGACCCTAAGGGGTTCTTCGGCACGGGTGAGAAATTGTTCATTGCAAAACTGGTGTCGGTTTTAACATTTGGTAAAGTTATGATTTTAAAATTTACTATGACATCCAATGCGAATTCTTGATGTGGATAACTTGGTCTGTAAAGATATTTGTAGTTTGAGTAATTTAATTAATACGATTACTTAGATTAACTGTTTTTTCTCGAAATTAGGTAAGCTTACATGGGGCGCAGGTCACTTCATGGCGGAATGAGCACGGGGAAGAACTTCTATTCACAAGCAGCAAGGTATGTCTTTCAATTTTGATTGAAAATCAATTTGTACATTTTAAATTATATGAATTTTGTTAGTTGTCAGCGCTGATAAGGAAAACATGTCAATATTTCATAATCTTGCTTTCTGAAAATTTTCATTTTGGGATAATCTGCATTATATTGCAACTGGCATGTGAAGGGCATTGGCCCAAATAATCAGTAAATTTAAGAAGAGTTTGGATTTTGATGAATCATAGTATTCTATGCTGTCCATCAATCACATCGATGCAAGAGAAAAACAGGGAAGAATGGTGCATTGTAGTGCTTTTGTCCTTTGGAACCACTGGGGTTGAATACTGGTATAATGAAAAACTTTGACGGCAAAACCAACTTCTTAACTGATGCTTTTGTAGGAACACAGAACTTTAATCAATTATACTTTTTAAAGAGGCAAGTAGTAATAACTAACTGTTTTGTTTCCTTTTCCATTATCTGTAGGCAATTTTCAAGGCTCCAAAAGCAATTCGAGGAGGAATTCCCATGTGTTTTCCACAGGCAAGCTTATTCCTTTTTACGTTCATTTTATATAACTTGTAACATGCATACTTACATATCTTGAGCTGAATTTGTTTCACAGTTTGGAAACTGTGGATCGCTGGAGCAGCATGGTTTTGCAAGAAATAGAATGTGGGCAATTGATGAAAACCCTCCTCCTCTTCCTGGGAATGACTCCAGTGGGAAATCCTTCATTGACCTGGTGCTAAAATCATCTGAAGAAGATATGAAGTGCTGGCCACACAGGTATGAATAGCATGATGTGACAGTATAACAGGGATATCCACTCTCCATGTGTTTGATAATTTGAATCTGGCATATATGCACTCGATATTACTTTTTCCTGTGTTTGGCAGTAAATTTCAAGCAGTAGTAATCTAACGATTGTTTAATAATTGTACCAGTTTTGAATTCCGTCTTCGGGTGTCTCTTGCAGCAGATGGGGACCTGACTTTGATATCTAGAGTCAGGAATATAAATGGCAAGCCATTTAGTTTCTCATTCGCGGATCACACATACTTATTGGTTTCTGACATTAGGTATGGATAATTCTTTGTTGTACTTGGTCTGCATTCCCTTTTCTGAGTGTGTGGGATGATGTCCAACCATCATTTTTCTTTTCCATAGTAAATTGATTGCTGAACACTTGATCGGAGTTTTATTAGCACTAATGGTACTTCCTTGTTCAATATTTATAGTAGACAAATATATTTGGTTTTTGTTCTGAAACGTGTAGTTTCTGCATTTGCTGAATGCTTTAAATTGTGGGATTTTAACATTCAAGCAGATCTTAGAGGACTGTTTCTCTTCTTTAGAAACTAATAACAACTTACACTCTAATCATTTGAAACTAGCATGGATACTCTATATATTAGGTGGATTCTTCTCCGAATACTGGAATTATGAGTTTTATTCATGTCAGTTATCGGGAAATATGTAAACAAGTGATCAGTCGTAATGAAAGTACAAAGTTCTTACACAGCCTATATAAGCATTTGAAGCAAACTACTGTTTGCAATGCTTGTTACCTATATAGATTCTTGTTTACATATTTTTACTTGAACTACCTCTCTTTTGATTGTTTTAGAACAGGAAATTTTATTTTAAGATTGACAATCATTATTAACGTCACATTAACAATTTTTATAGTGAGATAAGGATTGAAGGTCTGGAGACACTGGACTACCTAGACAACCTTTTCAAAAAAGAATGATTTACTGAACAAGGAGATGCAATAACATTTGAATCTGAGGTAAACCCTTCTAGGTTATATTGATGTTAACAAAATGTAGACATTTATAGTTCCATGCTGCAATTTAAGCTATTACTTCAGGTTGAGATAAATAGAGCACTATATTCCTGGCCTATGCTGCAGTTTTGTCAATCACACACAGTATCCACTACTAAAGTCTTTTGGTTTTGACACAATGAAGGCTAATGAAGATGTTTTTAATATCCATACTTCCTTCATGGCAGGCGGATCGAGTTTATCTTAGCTCTCCAAACATAATTGCAGTGCTAGATCATGAGAAGAAGCGAACATTTGTTATAAGGAAGGAAGGTCTCCCTGATGTTGGTAAGCTCTAAGTAGCAAATTTTTTCCACAAACAAAATACAAACGTAGATAAGGTTTCGAGTTGTAGAAAATATAAAATCAGTCCTTTTCATCTTAACTTTTATGGTGTGTTCAGCTGTGTGGAATCCATGGGAAAAGAAATCAAAATCCATGGTAGATTTTGGTGATGAAGAGTACAAACAGATGCTTTGTGTTGACGGGGCGGTGATAGAGAAACCGGTGAGCTTGAAGCCGGGAGAGGAATGGACCGGTCGGCTGCAGCTATCAGTTGTGCCATCAAGTTTTTGCAGTGACCGTCTTGGTCTTGACAGAAGTGGTCTTTGAGGAATTGTACAAAATGGGTCTGAGTTAATGCTGCTACTACATCCAGCAATGTAGCAGCATCTAGTTGTAGAAATAGTGTTGTTCAGTAGGAGTGTCAGGTTTTATGTTGTTATGATCTTAGGCTAGAAATAGTGCTTTATAGAGGCCTATGTTTTTTGTGAGAATGGCTTTCAAGTGTTACCAGGTCATTAGTCAGTTGGTTCCTTCCGTTCTGCTATGGATGCTCCTTCTTTAAGCATTAGATTTGTTGAGTTGGTGCCGAGTTTATTCTCTCCATGGATTTGATGATATGTTCCACGGCATGGATAATTTAGCTTTGGTGTTCCAATTTGCTTATATTGGATGGTTACGGCTATGATCTGCCTCTCATGACAGAGATAAAACGAGTGATTAGTGGACAATGTGATCATGCATCTTTTTTTGGCATTTTCCATTTTACAGTGATACGTGCATAATTCAATAACCTTCACATAAATTTTGTATACTATCACTGTTTTTATTTCATGGTTAGTTGGCTGAATTATGCTATAAATGGCTTTTAAAGTAATCTAGAAGTCAATATTTTTATTATAAATGATGTTTACAATTGAATGACATTGTCAAGAATTCTGATATTGACTGTGATGTAATTGAATTCATGTCTGTATTCAATAAAGTGGGTCAAAAGTGGTGCGTCAAAAAGCAATAGCACTTCTCCTGCTTTGTACAAATGGGACCGATGGGCTGTGCATTAAAAGGGTGAAGTTGCTGAGATTCGAGACATTGCGGTTGGTTATTCAAACTATGAATCGGTATTTACTTTTTTCCAACTGAGCTTCATATGTTCATCTGCACTTATAATTATCTTAATTTTTTCATCATTTACCAGTGGTTTCTTTTAAGAGGTAAAATTTTTGTGTTCAATTATATTCTCGTTATATCACTCTCCATTCATAATTCTCATAACTTCAAACTTATTTTTATAAATAGTTAGTATTATAATATATTTTTTAATGAAGTCTGGTATTAGTTGAAAACAAACTCAACCACCAAAATACTTTCCTTTACCATAGAAATAATCCTAAAATTCTCTTGATCATTAACTTTCAGGTTAACTTTTTCTGTGAAATTTTTTTCCCAGAAAAATTAACATTTTTCCATATAATATTATTACTTCAAATACTTTTTTTTCTTCTAAATCTGTATTAGTGATGTTTCAAACTTACAGTATTCAACTCTACCAAAAAACTTCAGTATTCCGCTCTAGCATACGTATTTAAAAGAAATAAAAAAATGTTAACTTAATTAAACTACTTTATATTTACCAGGATTTAGAAATTACTATAAATTATTTACTTTTTATATTTACATAATTAATCAGTTTAACTCGTTATATCAAGACTTTAACTGCAATACAAACATTTAACACCAAAGCTGTCTTTATCAAACTGTATCGTACCCAAAAAGGAAATTTAGGAAACTAACCATTGAAATTAGTTAGCAATTAAATTGTCAATACTGATGTCATTGCTTTTTCTGAGGATGCAATCACCATGTACACACACTCAACCAACCCACTGATTATTTTGATTCTAACTTCAATCATTAATTCTTCATTCGTTGAAGTGTCAGATCATTAGTTCCATTCTACACGTCTTATTTTGGGGGATTGGTGGAAATTCAGAAAGTGGTCCCAAAATAAATCATAATTTTGCTACCTTTTATTCATAGTGATAAGGTGACAGCAATGAGAAACGAATTCTACAACAAATTTCCGTTTTATTCAGCACCGTATGCTAAAAACAAAATTGTTCCACGTAAATACAAGAGAATTCTCCTCCATAACCAAAAAAAAGCACAAATGCTGAAAGAACGGACCTACAAATCTGGAAAACCGTGACCACAGGTAATAATAATCATAGCATCATTTCTGCTATAAAAACTATACACCTCGTCGATACTCCAGTTGCTTTGTGTTCTCCAGCAAAATCTGCCAGCCAACAAAGAAACAGGATTTAAGCAGTGAAATTAATGTAAAACTTGTTTGGACTCCTCTTAGTATAATCACAAAAGTGTCAGCAGGTTCTTACTTCTCGAATGTAGTTTGCTATTGCTTTGCAGCCTTCGATTGCCAGTTGCATAACATTTTCCAAAATGTCAATTGGTAGTTTAGAATCCATCTATAGACAGTAACAACAGAAATTAGTGCAAATAAAATTAAACTAGGAGCTTTTCCATTCTAAACTACGGAATATGGCAGGGAGTGAACGAATGAAATAAGCTGGATGAGAAAAGAAAAGCATTGCATGCTTTTCATAATAATGATAGTAGTAAATTTCTGATTAAAACTTTGAAGGTTCACAATCTCAACCAGCCTTTACATAGTGGCACGTGTTCGAAACAAATTTAACTCCATAATATCAATCTAAGAATGGGAGCAATAAACTGACTGATAAACTGTCATTGGAAAAAATCTATGCCAGCCCCACCAAATGAAGTTACCCTCCCTCTCTGTTTTGTGGACCATACATGAATTTCATCCTATAATAAGGTGGCGGAAAGAATATATCAACTATATTTCTTCAGTCAAAATTTAAAGTATCAACAAAAGATCTGCAACTAAAAAAGTAAAAGATGCTGAACTGGAATTCCAAATAAAGAGTTACCAAGTATGATACTAGTGAAAATTAAGTTACACTTGATCAAACATTAACTCAGACTAAAAAGAAGATTTGTCATGACATAACTCCATCAAAGGGTACAACAGCAAATCACTCTATCAGGAACCTTCGTAAGAAGTATCTGTTGATTAAAAAACAACTGATATTTGAAAAAAGATTCATGTGTACAGCAAACTATTAAGTTGTTAAATCTGAGGCGAGCTTAGATAAGCTTCTTTTGGGGATTTCCGAACATGCACCTATTCCCTCGAGTAATCAAGGGTTAAAACTCTACTGTTCTCTCCAAAATCTCTAATAACAAGAACAGTTTTTGAAGGAAGAGGAATTACACCTTCAACACCACCAGACTCTTTACTACGTGAGTACCAATGACTGAGAGAGCAATAAAAAGTTTTCCTTTCTGTTGAACTAATTTACCTGGTTGACTACACAATAGATACAGAGAAAATAACAAGACATGAATTAACCTGAAGCAGTGTTACTTTATCCAACTTTGGCAGAATTCCTAGGGTTACATCAGGACCTCCAGCACTGTCTTCTACATAGTTCAAATCTGTACACATTCAGAAACCTTTAATAATTAGGGCAGCCCGTGCATCAGAAGTAGACAGAAACAAAACAGACATACCACACTTGTATTTAGCCAGTTCAAATTTAGAGTAAAAACAGATATATACCAAGCAGACTTGTGCTGTTAAGGTATCCGGCACTGCAGGATGTTACAAGATCACGCATAGGGATCCCAGCATCGGCAAGGGCCAAAGTTGCAGCATTTATACAAGCAGATCTAGTTCCTATAAAAGACATGTCAACATCACCCAAAATTAATGTACATATTAAATGAGTAAAGAGAGAAAATAAAATGGCAATGACAGAAGAGAATCACAAGATCCCATTATCAAGTCTTAGTTACCTCCATCTGCTTGGAGAACTTGGACATATATATCTATCTGCAAATTTAATAAGTAAAACATTAGGGAGGACTAGGGGAAAGCAAAGCACATGACAAAATAAGTTCTTAATGTGTAATAAAACCTGAGATCGAGGCAATAGATGTGTCAATATAGATGCTTCCATGGTTTGCCGAATAACCAGGGAAATTTCAGTTGATCTCCTGTAGAATGAGAACTTCAAATCACGTAGTAAAAAATAAGAAGTGATCCTATTATCCTTCTGTAAGAGAACCTTACAATGAGAACCATATTAAAACTATGAAGGAAAAGCAAAACAGGATAACATTTATATCTGCAAACATTGATGGTTAAGCCATTCAAAACTATTCAGTGAGTTTTGGCCAAAGATTACTCAAAAAAGTCAAAGCTTGCAAAAAAGATTAAAAATGAGAAAAGGCAGTAAAAGGGTGCATGGGGTTAAGCTTTTCATTGTTTTATGATACATAACCCATTGCTGAGCCTGTAGTCAGCTATATCAAAGGCATGGAGCAGCCAGCCCCAAAAACACTACAATACGTTAGTGGATAGCAAGATAGTTGTTACATAGAAAATTATGAATGCAAGATTAAAAAAAAAATTATACTGTATCACATGAACAAATGCAATATATATATATATATATATATATATATATATATATATATATATATATATATATATTACTAATTAATAATCAAAATTTATACTCTAAAAGTCTAAACATGCATTACCACCATTGCTATTAAATTCTTACCTCAGTAAAAAGATAAAAAAGTCCAATTTACAAATTACAAGGCACTCTTAAGATAGATTCTACTAATGCAACATTCACTATCATCCTAGTAGTCTATGCTCCAATACCATTTTGATAAGTATAAAACTACGAATATATAAAAAATAAGTGAAAGGTCAAAAAGAATAGGAAGTTAAACAAAAGCAAGTAAATGAGCAAAACCTGTCACCCTTTGATTTCCTCATGCGATCTCCAGTGCTAAAATTAGCCATGCTGTACTCACACCGAACCTATAGACATACATTGCACATAAGCAACAATTAAGTTTTTGTTACAATTCATATAAATACAGACAACATAACTTAGAAAAAAAAAAACTACCAGAGCATGGTTGGTTATTTGGCTTCTATTTTGCACCTGAAATGCAGAGAAGTTACTAAAGAAAAACAGCAAATCATCTAAAGCTCAACTACAACATCAAAGTTTTTTAAATGTCTAAACCAACTAACACTGAAAAAGGATAGTTAACAATCCTTAAATTACATAGACAAATTTTCATTAGCAAGGTAAATAATTAAACAGTACCTCTCTAGGGCCATAGACGGCAGCAATAACTTTTGTATTACCCATCTCAAACATGGCAGAACTGTTTTCAAAATAAAAAAACTTTATGGTCAAATGCTTCAAATGATATCACAACTTAATTTTCTAAAAAGCTAAAATTCATTTACCCATCTGCTTTGGATACAGCACCAATTTCTGCACGAATTTGTCGCATCTACAATATACCATAAAGAGAGGAGAAAAAGTTAAAGGCAAAAGATCAGTAGAGAAAGAAATATAAAATCATAGATTTAGATCCTCTGCAGTGAAGGAATAACACTTTAGAGGATAAACTGCAGTAATAGTCATTGAGATTTTAATAACTTCATAGTTTCTTATACATGTACATATATTTTATCACACTCTTAAATACTAAATTTTTAATAAATAGTAATAACTTCACCTTATCCTCTAAAGTGCATCTCCTCATTTTAAATAGTCGAATCCCAAAATCATGTCCAAATCACAGCTGTTAAATAGGACTGAATTCCATAGGCCAGACCTTAAAATGCTGCTTTCAATTAGCTCATTTTGTCATAGGACCAAGTTCATATATCTCACTAAAAAAGGTTGGTTAGACATCCTTAGGGTTAGAACCCTCCATTTTCTTACTTTTATCATTTGGCAAACTACAACATTTGTAGCTTTTAAGTGATAGGTTTTAATGTTTATCAGAACTAAGGTTATTGACTGCTTCTAATCTGTTTATATGTTTTTTTGCAGTTCAAAATGTGCCCTTACACATTTCCATTACCCATGGCATGGCTCATCTATGTATAACCCATATGCAGAACTATCTGCAGATCTTATATATACTAATTAACATAAAGCTTCAGTAATTCATGACTATGTAAGAATTCATGTAGGATATTATTATTTATTAATACTCCGCATTTCATACGCTTCATGAGTATTCTTGAAAGATCTAAAGGAACCTTTTTTGGAATGAATATTAAGTGAAGAAAAAAGGAGGAAAAAAAAAGCCCAAGAAAAAAATAATAGCTGTACCTCCATGGGTCTGCGACCATCCAGTCGAAGTCCTTCTGGGCTGACGTATTCCATCCTCAGGTCAATCTATGGCAGAGACAAAAAGGAGACAAAGATGAGACATAAGCAGCTGGATTTTGTTTTATTTTGCTTTATATTCTTCGCTTCCAAAAAAAAATGATATTTTCTACTAAAGTTATTGAAACAAAATGGTGAGATTTTGCAGAATCTGTGTAAGGACTTGGATTTGAGTCAGCAAAAAGGGGATGACAAGTGGCAAAAGATGAGAGGTTGAGTACTTTAAAATAAAACATAGTTGAAACATTGATTTTTAACTCATTCCTCTTGTCTGAGAAACCATTCCTCTTCCTGCAAGCTCTCTCCTCCCCCTATATCTTCTCCCTTTCCCTTCTTCACACTGAACCATTAAATTCTCGATTAGGTGCTGCCCCAACGATCACAAAGTAGCGGGTCTTGCTCTTAGTCGATCAATTTCTCTAATCAGAACCGGTAAGAAAACCCCCTTTCTCATGTGCCCTAGGGTTGTAAGCATGTGATTGAACTTGTTGCATGCAACCCATTTCTTTTTCTTCCGTAATCTAGCTTCTATTGGGTTCTAAGATTCGTTTTCTATCATCAATTGATGATTTATAGGTGATTCTAACATTTTGAGAGTGCAAGCAAGTGGTCTAGGGTTCCTACTTGAGCTTGGTTGTCTACACTAGAGGTAAGGGGAGCTAGTTCTACTTTTGATTTTACTGTGTGGAGTGAATGCATGATAAAATTTGTAGTGGTTTGTGGTGGAAGCATGAACTTGGTTCTAGCTAAACTTGAAATGCATGTATGGAAGTGTGTGTTATGTGTATTTGGTGATTGATGTCTATAAACTGTTTGGAATGACTTAGAATGATGGAATTGTGTATGTTGGAACTGTTTTAGCGTGAAAATTCTGTGGTAGTGCTGTTAGAAAGGAAATAAAGTGTCTTTAGGGTCAATTTTAGGCCATTTTAGAGGAAGTGAGGTAGGGATTTTGAGTAAATGAAGGCTGCAGTGTTCCTGGACTGTTTGGGCAGCCTAGACAAGTCCATTGTGACTTGTTAGAAACATAAGAGTGGTCGGAAACATGTTCCAAGTAGTAGAATCAAATTTGGGTCCCTAAGTTGTTGAAGTTAGTGTTTTGGAGCTGAAAGTGAACTTTAATCACTTAAAAATGGTAGTAGGAATGCTTAGAATCAGTTGGACAAGTTTAATTAAGTCTAAAACGAGAATTAAGAGTCTAAGAAGTTGAGAAAAGTGGTTAGAAATGGTCAAAAGGAGGTTCTGTTCCCATTCTGCAGAATTCGCAATTCGCAGAATGCGCAAACTGACCGTTCGTCCATGTCAGATTTGAACGCTCGGTCATGCCATGTGCTGAGTGACGTTCGGTCAAATGTTGGTTTGATTAGCGTTCGTCCTTGTCTGGGGAGCGTTCGGTCTTAGGGGATGATATTAACAGCGTTCGGTCATTGGTTTAAATAACGATCGCTCAAGTTATGGTTTAGTAACGATCGCTCAGGTGTTGGTTAGTAGCGTTCGTTTAGTTGATGGTTTAATTAGCGTTCGGTCAGAGGTTGAATTAGTAGCGAGCGTCCATAAGTAATAGCGAGCGTTCATGTTGGTGGCGTTCGGCCTTGGTTTAGTTGCGATTGTGAGTGTTCGGCCTTAAGTTTGTATTCTTAGGGTTGAATCTTAAGCGTCCGGTCTTGATATTGGTTAGTGATCGCTAGCGCTCGGTCTTCATGTTTGATCGTTGAGCGTTCGTCCAAACAAAGTCCGCCCAAGGGATTTTGACGTTCGTTCAAACAGTGTCCGACCAATGGGTTTTGGCCGTTCGTTCAAACAGTGTCCTCCCAAGGGCTCTTGGCGCTCGTCCAAATAGTGTTCGTCCAGTGGTGATATTTTCTGTTATGTTTTCTCTCATTCCAGTAAGTTATGTTATTTAAATATTTCGGTTACAATTTATGAATGCATCTTCATGTGATCCAGATTGGTTGAAAGTGTATGGTTATAAGTGGTTTATGATGTACATTGTTGATCCAAAAGGAATATCATAAGATTTAAAATGGTAGGATTGAATCGGAAATTTAGATCTCTCGGTGGGATCAGTTAGTGTATTGAATGAATGTAAGAGGCTTCCATATGGGGGTTATCCCTAACACTCCAACGGTCTTTCATTCTCACTTAGAGAGGATTGACGCGTGTGGTGGGAGTAGTGGGAGGTCCTAGGGTAGACGCTATCACTAGAGGTCTATTCCGCGGTAACGGACTAGCCTTGTGTATGGTCGGGTGGAACCCCTCGGCAATGGCTTTGCAAAGCAGTAGAGGCCATCACAAGTGCACAACCCGCCCCAGCTCTACATACATTCTATGTCCGGACGTGTCTAGAGTCTTAACATGATAGGATGCTTGTCTTGATGAGTTTTATGAAATGAATGCTTATGTTTATGATGACTAAGGTGTTTATATGTGTATGGATATTCTGGTAACTGCTAGATTGATTGAAAATGAATTGTATGTGTTGCATGTGTTTGCCTTTCCCCTTGCGATGATCATCCAATCCTTTGGATGTGAGCAGTAGGTGATGATGTACCTTTGGAGCAAGCTTTGGAAGTTGAGGAAGACCCAGCCCCTAGTGCTTAGGATTTCTACTAGCTAAACAACTCTTTATTTTGAAAGACTTCTAGCCTTCATTTTAGCATGATCTGTGTTTTGGAGAATTATGAACTTGTACTTAAGTTTTAAAGTTTCCCAGCCAGACTTGGATAACTGTACTCCTTAATTCTATCTATTGTGTACTCTTAACTGCTTTCTATTATTATAATCGCTGCATTCTACATATATACATTGTTATATATTTTGGGATGTCAGCATGTGACACCCGGGCACTGATGAGAGTGCGGGGAGTGACGCCGGTGCAGGTAGCATGGTGCAGGGGGCACAGACAAGGAGCGGCTCCTGGCAAGGCTTCCGGTGGAAGGGGTACATGGATGAATCGAACATACACCGGAATGAGAGGGATCTGGAGACTATATAGGTATGGGACTATACGATTGAAGGATAACTTAAAGGAATTGATTTGACTACTCATATCACCAAATGCATTTGCTTTTCGGTTGCCCGACTCATAAGAACTCCATGGTTAAGCGTGCTTAGCCTAGAGTAATTCTAGGATGGGTGACCTTCTAGGAAGTTTTCCCGGAAAGTGTGCGAGTGAGGACAAAGCACACTAGAAAGCCTAGTGGTGATCTGTGGGGGCAGTCGACGATCCCTGTGACATTACAATCTACCGAACAAAAATCAAGCAATCTGAACTTTGAATGAATATCATATAGACAACAACAAACATTTACCCAATAAGTGGGGCACTAGGTAAATAATATTGCAGAAATAAATATTAGAAATCAGCAAACAACAAAATAACAACGCATTTGAAGAAAATAAATCTGGTCGTGTCCCTACCCTTTTAAACATTTAAGTTTGCTCTTAATCTTACTGCAAGCAAAGAAAAAGAGGAAAGTACACCACGGACAGAAAGATATTGTAAAGGGGTGGTTCTCGAAGCAAATTCAATCTGCATACTGTTATTATTTTTATTTTATTCTAGCACTCCCCGAATTTCAACAAATTTCTAAAGGAGAATGAGCAGGCTTTTAGTTTAATAGTTACAGAGGAAAGATTTGGGTCAATTATATATGAGAAGGACAGTGTTCCCTTCCCACTTAATAAACTAACAACACAGAGCAATGATTTTAGTGACTCGGTTATGCTATAGATCAATTTTATGGTTGAGTGGTATGCAAGTTCAAGATGCAGGATTTTTAAGAAGAGTTTTTGTGAGATCGATACAAAGGGCAAGGAAGGGTTATAAGTTTGATTGAGAGAACGATATAGTATAGGAGTAATTGGTTATCA
>JAFNIE010000668.1:0-27194 GCA_027742785.1 Vigna reflexopilosa | reverse complement strand
CTTCGTGAAGCAGTCAAAGGAGGTGATTCATCCTTTGTAAACATTCAAAGGAGGTGCAGGTTCATCTCTTTGTGGTTTCAAGAGAGGTGTCATCGAAACTTTTACAAATTGTTTTTCTTTGTGATTATTATTTGTAACTGTGTGTTAGTAGAAAGTTAATTGTTTTTTATTAGCAATTGGACGTAGGATTGGTAAGATCCGAACCAGTATAAATTCTACCTGTGCAAATTTCCTTCTCCCTTAGTCTTGTTATTTACATTAATTATTTGCTAAGTAAGAAAACTGAGAAGAAATTTTAAAAAGGCACACATTTTAATTAAGAACCAATTCACCCCCCCTCTTGGTTTATTATTCTACGCTAACCATTCCGCTGCAGCCGCTCTGACACCACACCACTCTTGGGCGCCCTTCTAGGGGCGCTGAGCGCTATCCTCTCGTATTCACGCCTGGGTGCCCTATATTGGGGTACTGAGTGCAGGCGACGTGGGCTTGGACTTTTTATCCTCTCTATTTTAGGACATGGACGTCCCAGGGTTCGTATCTTTGCACAGAAGGAGCGCAAATTCATACTTTTCGACCCTTTGGAAGCAGAATTGGATGCAGGAGCACTCTTCTTCGACTTTTAGGGTGTATCTTTCATTCTTTTTCCATTGTAAATCTAGTTTCACCATGACAATGGGGAACTAAATTCTATTTGTTGTTGGGGGATGATGTAACCTTGTGAACTCTCATGTATTGAATTGATATTTATTGATATATGCTTCATTCATTAATTGTTAGGGTTTTTCCTCTATTCTCTATGCATTGTTGTGTTTAACTCATTCATGGCATGATTATTGGTTTCTGTGATATGGACACATACGGAGGAATCTAGATCTGGGGAATTGCTCCCAAGGAAACTATTGCCTAGACATAGGGATAGAACGCTTGGTTATCTTAAGCTTCTGTGCGTATGTAATGCAGAATTAATTGCTAGGGAGACAAGACATTGTAAACTAGTAATTAAGAATATGCTTCGCTGAGACATCGGATTTTAAGTAATTTAGAAAGTGATATTGACATTAATGAAGAAGTAGAAATCTTATATACATGAGAGTAAATTAGGTGAAATCTTAACCCCAACAACATATTCATTTCATATTTTCAATATCATCCGTTCACCTTTGTGCTTTTTTTCAATTGATCGAATTGCATGCTTATTTACTTTTTTTGTAATTACATTTAAAACTCAAAATTGTTTATCAACCTCTAGATTAGTTAAGAAATATCACAACTGTTTAGTGTCGCAAGTCTCTTGGAAAACGATATTGGTCTTACCATTATTATTACTTGATAAGATTCGATACACTTACCGATATCTTAACAAGTTTTTGGCGCGTTGTCGGGGACTCGTGGTTTAACTATTCTATTTGTTTGATCTTAACCGATTAGACTTGATTTTTATTGTTTTTTGTTTTATTTTTTTTTTTTTTGGGCTAAATTGCTTGCTCTTTATGGTTTTGTTTCTTGTTTATTCAAGATACGATTCAAACTAGAAGCAAGAAAAATTCTGAACCTCTACTTGAAGGATTGGACGAAGGTAGATGAAGAAGGAGAATTGGAACGTCCAGAGAAATTTTCCCTCCTCCTAAGATGTTGTTACAACCTTCACCTCAAAGATCTGACCAAGATATAGACAACATCGCTGAAGAGAATAATGGTAGACATACCTTGAACTTTCCCTCTCCTTTGAATTGCACTCAAACCTTCAAGAAGAGGTTGTTGATTTTTCTTACTCCTATTATGAATTGTATCCTGCATACACAAGAAACAAAACCCTAAAAAGCACTTTTATATAAAAATAAAACAAAAACAAAACAAAAACAAAAATCAAGTCAAATTTCAATCAATAATAACACTACTAGAATAGTTAAACCACGAGTCCCCGAAAACGACGCCAAAAACTTGTTAAGAGTCCAGCAAATGTACCAAATCGTATCAAGTAATGATAAAAGATAAGTCAGAGTATCGTTTCCCTAGAGACTCATAGGCCTAGACTTTCATGTGATTTCTTGATTATTTAAGACTTGAATAACAAAAATTAGGGTTTTATAATGCAAAAACGAAAATTAAATATGAATGCAAAGGTTTTGATCAATTGACCAAAAGATAACGTAGGTGAATGATGAATGAATGAATTATGTTGTTGGGGTTTATGATTTCATCCTATCTGCTCTGACAAATGTTAATGCCACTTTCTAATTTACCTTAATCCCAAATGTCCTGGTGAAAAGAGACTACTCCTAATTACTAGTTTACTATGTCTAGTCTCCCTAGCAATTAATCATGCCTTACATAATTCGCACAAAAGCTTAAGGCAATCGGTCCTCCTATCCCTATGTCTAGGTAGTACTGCTACCAAGAGAATTTCCCTAGGTTTAGATCTATCTATATGTGTCCATACAGATATAATCAAAGATTACGCTATTGAATAATGTCTTAAACAAAGCATGCAAAAATAATGGAGGAAAAACTCTAACAATTAATGAATACAAGCATATGAATAAAGCATCAATTCAATATATGAGAGTTCCAAAGGATTACATCAATTCCCCAACAACAATGGAGGTTTAGTTCACCATAATCATGGTGAAACTAGATGAAAATAATGGAAAGGATGAAAAGATAAACCCTAGATTTGATAGATTGGAGCTCCCGCATCCAAAATCCGCCTCTAAGGGGTGAAGAGAGTGTTTTTGCACCTCTTTCTATCAAAAGATAGCCCTTCTAGGTCATACAATTCTATTTATAACTCAGAAAAATAACAGAAAAATCGGCCCAAGCCAAAAAGTACACCGCCTAGCAGTGGGTGCGGCACTCAGAATGGCCCCCAACGGTGAAAAACTGGTCCCGAGTCCACCGTCTGGCGCTCCCTGAGGCACAAAACTGCACTCTGGTTGACTTTACAGCATTCTGGTTGACTTTTCTGCACTGCAACTCCTTGATACTTCAACCCTTCTTTCAAATTATTCAATAAACCTACAAATCAAGGGAAAACCAAGCATAAAACCAAGAAAACCAGCTTTGACTCTCTTATTCTCTAACTTAAGCAAAATGCATGATTTCAAGCTAATTCTAAGTCATAAAGGGTGTGTTTAATGTCAAATATAAGTATGAAAATAACGGTTTTTCAACCGTTATCACAGCCCCCAACTTAGAATTTTGCTTTTCCCTCAAGGAAAACAAAATAACTCAGTTTTCAAACAATCAATACAATGGATTAACACTTTCCAAAACTCTTTCTTCCAAGACAAGTAATCACTCTCAGGTCATCATAAAAATATCAGTCAAGATGTATAGATGCATTACTTCCATTAAACTCAATATGGTGTTCACATAATCACAGTCTTTCCACCAGATGTTATTATCATGAAAGACCAATTAACCAAGCACAAATGCAATCATGTATAACTGGAACTACTCCTCACTAAGGAAAGTGTTTCACTCAAGCACACAAGTGTATATTGAGGTGACTCATTCTCTCTACTATCACAATTTCACACAAATTAACTTTGCATTTCATTTAACCACAATCAATCATACTCACAAGCAAATTATCATCACAAGGACTTTTCATGGCTTGTAACGTGGTTGAGCTAACAAGAACATTGGGTTTTCTGGATCACAAAATCCTTGAGTTAAGAGAGTCATTCATAAAGTTCTCATTTAAGCACTGATTCCCAACTTTCCCTTTTTCACATTGAGCTTTTCTTTCTTTCATTATCTCTTTTCTATCTTTTCTATCTTTTTCATCTTTTTCATCTTTTCATGTTTTGCTCAACACATTAGTTCAATGCTTATCTTTTCTTTTTCAACTTTCCCAACAGCCCCAAACTTGAACCTTTATCAATACCACACAATAATTCTGAACTTCACTCAAGGTAAAGATTTTCAAAATGGTTTTCAATTCCGTTTAAGGCTTAGGTTCAAAAAGGGTAAAACACATTGTGCTCCTTTGTATTAGGACGAAAAATTTATGCATTGGATAAGAAAGGGCTAATCAAAGATGGCCTTGATCATATGACACAAGCAAGCAAGTGATTCAATCATAGAAACCTGGGCAAAGTCATTCATGCTTTCAAAGTAATAGCAAATCATTCAAAATCTCTGGAGTTCAAAACCTCACATATGTTAAACTCAAGTTCCAATACGTAGATACACATCCTGCCTAGTATAACAATCACAATCATATCATCATGCATCAGTTCACACATATTGTGAACCACCACCTGTATATAACATCTCATATATCATCTCAACATCGATCAATATAAAAGCATCATCAAGCACACTCATCAAATCATCATCAACCCATTGCATCAGATATAAGTTTTAAACCAAGTACATCAACACCTATTCTTAAAACAGAAGCAAATAAAGCATAAATTAAAAAGATAGGTTTAGAAAACTGGGTTGCCTCCCAATAAGCGCTTCTTTAACGTCACTAGCTTGACCCAATAAGCTCAATCAAAATCTTTAATGTTGATGCTCTTTTTTCCTTCATAACACCAACAAAATCTCAGTAATTTCCTGGCCGCCAACTTAACTCTCCTAGAATAACGAGGTTCAATCTCAAGAATCCTTTTTCTTTAATATTCTTAACAACCCATAACCTATTTTTGAATTTCACTGGTGTGCCAGGTTTTGGTTCATTATTCTTCACATCAGGATGTTGGTGAACCAATTTTTCTTCCTTCTCTTCTTCCTCTCCTTCCTATTTGGTAGAGAAATAATTAGTCCTCTTCTTGACTGACTTGACAACTTCATCTGGTAGACTAGTCACTGGTAGAACTTCATCTGATGTTTTAAGACTAGTCTGCTTCTCTTGAATTGGCTACCCATCTTCAAAGACATTAAAAGTTACCTCTCTTTCTTGATCCTTCAATGTTAGCAATCCATCATCTACATGAATGACAACCTTGGTTGTCTTCATGAATGGTTGTCCAAGAATGATTGGTATCTCTTCATTTTCCTCCATCTCCATCACTACAAAGTCCACTGGAAATTTGAGTTTATCAATTTTCACCACCACGTCTTCTATCACACCATACAGATGCTTGATGGACCTGTCTGCCATTTGCAAGATTGCTTTTGTAGGTTTGACCTCCAGACCACCAATCTTCTTAAGCATAGATAAGGGCATAAGATTGATACTAGCTCCTAAGTCAACTAGAGCCTTCCCTATATCATAATTCCCAATGGTGCAAGGGATGGTGAAACTCCCTGGATCTTTAAATTTGAGAGGAAGCGTCTTCTGTAATATGGCACTACAATTACCCTACACTTCAATTGTTTCCTCATCTAGATACTTCTTCTTTGTGAGGAATTGCTTTATGTGCTTCACATAAGCAGGAACTTGATGCAGTGCTTTAGTCAAAGGTATAGTAATCTCAAATTGCTTGAAGATCTTATCAAAGCACTCATATTGCTATTTTTGATCCAATCTTTCACCCTCTTTAGGGTATGGAAGAATCTTTTCAATTTTCTCAATTTTTTTCTCTTTCCTCTTCTTTTCTTTCTTTTTTTTCTCTCCCTCTTCTCTCTCTTTTTCTTTTCTCTCAACCTCACCTCTTCTTTCTTCTTTCTCTTCTTCTTTTTTACTCAAATAAACTTTCTCTTTTCTCTCATATTTTCTCTCATCCAAAATCTTGCCACTTCTAGTCATAATGGCATTGCACTCCTCCTTAGGGTTAACTTTAGTATTAGCCCCAAAATTCCTATCAGGCATATGCTCCAGCCTTTTAGCAAATTGCCCAACTTGTATCTCCAAGTTTCTAATGGCTGCTTCGGTGTTCCTGTGATTGGAGATAATTACCTACATAAATTGTTGAAGAGTTTCTTCAAGCTTCGTAGTTCTGTCAGATAAAGAGGATATTTGTTGTCATTGTGACTGTTGCTGGTGTTGAACATGTGAAACGTTTTGTATCTCTTGTGGCAAAAGAGAGAGTTTTTGCATCACTTCTTCCAACGGTTGAGTGATAAGCATATGTTGCTCAAGCAAGACATCCTCACATTGTAACTGTGAAACTTCTTCCTGTTGAAAGATATCCATGCTTCCACTTTGCATCTCCATATCATTAGTAGCCATGTCATCTATCAATACATATGCTTCCCCAGCAATCTTGTTCTTAATGCTACCTCTAGCTGCAGCATCTAGCAAAAGTTTTGTTTGAATGCCAAGACCTTCAAGGAATGAAAGTACTACAACTGTATCATCAAAACCATGCACAGACGTCTTTCTCAACAAGCTTTTATATCTGCCCCACGCCTGGCCTAGGGTTTCTTCCGTGCCTTGCCTGAAAGAAGAAATCTTTAATTTACCTTTGTTGATTTTCGACTATGGAAAGTATTTGTTCAAAAATTTTGCCACCACAGCCTCCCAGGTTGTAAAGCTATCCTCCGGAAATGAGTTCAACCATAGTTTAGCATTGCCTCCCAATGAAAAAGGAAACAAGCTAAGTTTAATTGCTTCATCTGGCACACTATTGATCTTTACCATGTTACAAATCTCATTGAATGTGGTGAGATGATCATATGGACTTTCATGTGACAGCCATTAAATTGGTTGCTTTGCACCAAGTGTATCAACGTCGGTTTAACCTCCATATTGAGTGCATTGACCCTCAGCCTCGCAATGTTGTTAAAGTGTTGAGGGCCAACAACATTAGATGCATCCGCCAGAGTACGTCTAACAGGAGTGTTAGAAAAATGGTGAAGATGAAGTTTTGATGATGCCCAAATCATGTCAAGATATATCAAGATCCTTTGAATATTTGTTTTCGTTATAAAAAGCTTTTGTAATAATTGTAGTTTAATGTTTAGGACTTAGATTTGTAGTAGGTTTTGATTCTTGTACCTTCATACTTTATATTTGTTGTTCAGAATAAAAAAAATGCACGGTTTTAATCGATTAAACCAAGTTATAATCAATTAAAACGTTACAGGTGCTGAAAACTCAACTAGCACGAAAATAATCGATCATTACAAATTTTAATCGATTAATCCATAAAATAATCGATTAAAGATAGCCATTAGAGTTTTCTGGGTTTTGAAAACTAGCCGTTGTACTCATTTTAATCGATTAACACTTGTATTAATCGATTAAAAGTGTTAAATGGCTAGTTACGAAGAATGGAAGAGTATTTGCTTGAGTCTATAAATAGGCTCTCCTTATCCATTAACAACAACTCTTCCCTTGCGCTAAAATAATCAGAACTCTTTGAGAATTGTGTGCTCTTGCTCAGCTAAGGAAACTTTTGTCTGTGGTGCTGCTATATTGCTACTACGGTGACGAAGGAATAACTGGTTCATCCGTGGTGCGTCTGAGGAGGTGTGTGGAAGAGGATCATCCTTCGTGAAGCATTCAGAGGAGGTGTTTCATCCTTCGTGAAGTATTAGGAGGAGGTGGTTCATCCTTCGTGAAGTATTCGGAGGAGGTGTTTCATCCTTCGTAAAGTATTCGAAGGAGGTGTCTCATCCTTTATGAAGATTCAAAGGAGGTGCAGGTTCATCTCTTGTGGTATCAAGAGAGGTGGTTTCTAAACTTTTACAAATTGTTTCTTTGTGAATGTAGTTTGTAATTGTTTTGTGCTTAGTGAATTGTTTATCTTGATTTGAGATGACGTAGGATTGGTAAGATCCGAACCAGTATAAAATTCATATGTTCAAATTTCTCTCAACCTTACTCTTTTATTTATATTTATTATTTGCACAGTAAGATAAATTGAGAAGAAAAGGCACACATTTATATTAAAACCCCTCTTGGTTTGTCATTCCACACTAACCATTCCGCTGCAACCGCTCTGACAATTGGCATCATAGCTCGATTTGATAGTTATTCAAATGGCAGGATCATATCAAACCTTTGTAGAGGGTGCTTCTATCAATAGACCACTCCTATTCACAGGTGAAAATTATGCATTCTGGAAGGTTATAATTCAAATTTTTATTGAGTCTATTGATTGTGAGATTTGAGATGTTATTGCATTTGGTTCGTTTGTTCCTACTAATAATATGCAGGAACCAAAGCCTCGTGTTCAGTGGACTACTGAAGAAAAGAAAAGGTTTCAAAGCGATGTAAAAGCTCGTAATATTATTTCATCTGCTTTAACTGTTGATGAGTTTTACAGGATCTCTATTTGTAAGACTGCTTAAGAAATGTGGGAAGTGTTGAGAGTAACCCACGAAGATACAAATGATGTAAAGAGAGCAAGAAAGAATATCATGATCCAGGAATACAAAATGTTCAGGATGAAGCAAGGAGAAACAATATCAGACGTTCAGAAATGCTTCACAAAAATCTTTAATCATCTCATTGGACTAGGTAAGTCTTTCGAAAATGATGAACTTAATATAAAAATTTTGAAATCTTTAGACAGGTCATGGCAACCGAAAGTGACTGCATTTTCTGAGTCACAAAATCTCAGCACAATGACTACGACGGCATTATTCAGAAAGTTGAGAGAGCATGAACTTGACCTTGAAAGACTAGATGAAGAAGAAGCAAAAGCCAAAACTAAGAAAAAAAGTCTAGCCTTAAAATCTGAGGTAGAAAGGAGCAAGAACAAAATAGAAGATGAAGACTCAGAAGATGAAGAAAATCTGAGACTCGTGATAAAAAGGCTCAACAGGTTCATGAAATCAAAATACAAAGGGAGATTCAAAGTCGAAAAGAAAGAAAATCAAGGATCTTCCTCAAACTATAAATGCTATGGTTGTGAAGAAAGGGGACACTTAAAAGCTGACTGCCCAAATCAAAAGAAGAGTGAAGAAACAAAAGAAAAGAAGTTCTTCAAGAAAAAGAAGGCCTACATCGCATGGGACGATGACAATAAAACATTTTCTGATTTGAGCAAATCTGTTGAAGAGGCAAACATCTGTTTAGTGGTAGAGGATGACGCTGGAAGCCAAGTAAGTACATTTAGTGATTCTGATAATTATAATCAATATAGTGAAAGTGAATTGCATGAAACTTATGCTGCTTTAATAATAGAATGTGAAAAATTAGATAAAGCTCATAAGAAATTGAAAAGGGATTTCAAAGAATTAAAATTGAATTTTGAAAATACTCTTGAAAAAATTAAAAATTTAAATTTAAATTTTGAAAATATTTCTGAAGAAAATTAAAATTTAAAATTAAATGTTGAAAATCTTTCTGAAGAAAATAACAATTTAAAATCAAATATTGAAAATATTCTTGAAGAGAATAAAAAATTGAAAAATGAAATTTTATTTTTTGAAAAAGGTAAATATATTAGTAGTGATGAATGTGCTTCTTGTGAAAATTTTAAGAAACTACAAAAAAACTCAACCTTAGGAGAATGCATTAAAAATAATAAAAATAAGGTTTTTAAAAATAAGTATGTTCCTAAAATTAAAAATAAACATAATAATAGAACCCGTAAAACATGGGTAGAAAAAGGAACAATTTATAGGAATACAAACTTTATATCATGCTTTTATTGTATGAAAAAGGGTCATACCTCAAATAAATGTAAAATTAAGCATTATGGTGTTCCAAGTGGTAGATATGTTTGGGTTGTAAAATGATCTCAATTTTTTTTATATAACCAAAGGACAATGTTTAACTTTTAAGATTTTTTTTTAAATATTTTAAATTTTTTTTTTTGGAAAAACAAATTTTAGAAAATTTTTATTCCATGCATGTTGTCTTTGATAAAATTGTGGACCTTGAGGCAAAACCTCTTGAGTCAATTGAATCAGATGCAGGTAATGATGAAGACTTGGAGAAGACAACAAATGATCCAAAGAATGATGACAATCCCCAAAACGAAGATCTCAACAAAATATCTTTACACGACGAATTTGGAGATATATATAAAGGGGTAAACATTAGAAGAGATATAGGATTTTTAGAAATCTCTTAGGATTGCAATTTTTTTATTTTGTGCATTTTTGAAAATTTAGCCATATTTTTTTTATGCTTTAAAAAAAATCCTATTTGATATGATTCATTGTATGTTTAAACATGATTTTTAAAATTCTTTATCCCAAAATTTTATGCTTCAAAGCTCTTATTGTGTATGTTTGAATGAATCTTTAAATTTAAAATATATTTAGCTCATATGCATACATGCTTTTATTGAGGGAGAGTATTATCTTAGTGGAAG
The DNA here is from genome assembly GCA_027742785.1 of Vigna reflexopilosa. Taxonomy (NCBI): domain Eukaryota; kingdom Viridiplantae; phylum Streptophyta; class Magnoliopsida; order Fabales; family Fabaceae; genus Vigna; species Vigna reflexopilosa. The sequence goes on along the minus strand of JAFNIE010000668.1, from coordinate 17,025 downwards.
AACATGAAACACAACTTTTTAATTATGATAAAAAAGGGGGAGAAAATGTTTTAAAGCTTATTATTATTCTCTAATGCTCTTTTCCTCCATTAGTTGTGTTTTTATCCAGATTATTACTAAAAGCTTTAATTCAAACGAGTTTTTGATCATCATCTAAAAGGGGAGAATGTTAGCAAAATGGTGAAGATGAAGTTTTCATAATGTCCAAATCATGTCAAGATATATCAAGATTCATGAACATCCTTTGAAGATTTGTTTTTGTTATAAAAAGCTTTTGTAATAATTGTAGTTTAATATTTAGGACTTAGATTTGTAGTAGGTTTTGATTCTTGTACCTTCATACTTTATATTTGCTGTTCAGAATATTTGCTGAGCGCGACTTCTGCAGAATTTTTTTTAAGTCATTTGGGCTCAACGTGGGTGAGGCCCAATTCATTTTCTTAACCCTCTAGGGTTCGCCCAAGCCTCTCATTTCAGATTTTTCACTCCTTAGCCACACACAACACTTAACCTAAGTGCTCTCCCACTTTCCCCCTTCATTCTCCTACCAATAATCATCTTTTCACCCACTTTGCTTCATTCCATTCACTAAGTTTGGGGTTTTCTTGTGTGCTATTTCTGTTAGGGTTTATACAAGACTGTGATTTCCCCAATTTCTTTGTGCATTCTTCACAGATTTGCATATTCATTCAAGTAAGTATCATGTATTTTATGATTTATGCTCTTGAAAGTTTGATTCTTGATGAATATTCATTCCTATGCATGATACACTGTAAATGTTGATGTTTGAACCGATTGAAATGTGTTATTGAAGATTGCAATAATGAGTAAAGCATGTGTGTGATGTTTAAGACCAGGTAGGGCCATTTTTGGTGTTTTACTGGTTGGCACTAAGGGCCCTTTCTTAGGGGCGCTTAGCGCGATTCTGCAGGTTACAAATTTATGGTTTTCTAGCTGGTTTGAGTTTTCTGGTTGTTTGAATTGGTGCAGGTGACGATGAAGGCCCCCTGTTTTGCCCTCAGCACTGACAAGTAGAGTGTGCTTGATTTTTGATTTTAAGATACTGATGCTTGATGATTTCTACGTTTGTGTTGTGAATTTTTGTGGTGCAGATATGGCATCCTCTTACGGTAAGAAGATAAAGACCATTGCAAACAAAAATGACAGAGGAACAAAGAGGAAAGAGCATGTGTATGCCAACAAGTTCCTAACTCCCATGCATGAAAGGCATTTCCAAACAGTGCAACGTAGAAGATTGTTGATGGAGAGAAAGGTTGGACTAATACCTACCATGGCTCTACAGTTTGGAAGGGAGCTTGAGAGAAGACAGTGGGAGAATTTGACCTTTTATCCAGCACTGCAAATATAGTTGTGGCAAAGGAATTCTACACAAATGCAAGGGGATTAGGTGATGGTCATCAAGAGGTGTACACTAGCTACGTAATGGGGAAAACCATGCGCTATGATGTTGTCACAATTAACAGATTCCTAGGCACAAAATAGACTAGGGAGCAGTCCCAATTTGACTTGGCCATAAATGAAGGTACTGATTATGTTGATGTAGAAAGGGTGTTGTGTGTTCCAAGTGGCCACTTCTAGAGGAATAGGCAAGAGTCGCCTATTCATATTAGAAGATCATATTTGACACCCCTGACGAAGTATTGGATAGCTTTCACACATGCCAACATCTAGCCTTGCTCCCATGTTTCTGACATCACCATAAACAGAGTTGTATTCCTCTACTCTGTCGTCAAAGGATTGAATATTAATGTTGGGCAAGTGATAGTTGACGAGATCAAACATTGTGCATGTGCTGTAAGTAATAAAGCACCTCTGGGACACCTTCTCTGATTACTCATCTATGTGAGATTATAGGAGTTAATACCTCCACACCACCGATGGAACTATCGAGAAAAGAGATTGATGTCTCCTACTATACCCAATATTGTATTCTGGATGAGGCGGGCCAACTAGTACTATCACAAATTTTTATATTTTTTCATCAATAAACATATATTACTTTTTAAATATTATAACTTTAAGTAATAAAAGTAAAATATTTTTTTTTAAATTTAATTTTATTAAATGATTAAGTAATAGAAATTATAAAAAAAAAAGACTATATGAAAAAAATAATATTTTAAATATATTATATTATTTAACATAATATTAAATAATGTCTCAATCTTAAACAAACCAGTATCCAAAACCAAAATCAAGTTGAGAAGAAAATAGAAAAAACAAAATGTAAATTTGAAATCTTCAAATTCTTCATTTTCAGGTCAAATTTGAAATTCTCTAATTTTAAGCAATCCAATAAGTTTAATGAGAATTTCAAGATAACTTCTTTTAATTATTTACCAAACAATATATTAAAAAATAAATTACTTTATTGAATTTCCTTATCCAAACACACTATTAGTACTTGTCAAATGAGTAGATTTATTTTTTATTCTTATAAAAAAATATATTGGTTGTTTTAAAATTGAGAATTATCACTCTTGGTTTTAGTATTAAATAACACTGAGTATCTTGAGAAAAAAGTTAAATGATCAAATAAATACTATTAATTGATATAATATATTGTTGGTATATGTCACTTAAAGAAACCTCTTGAGATTCATAAAATAGTATTATTAATTTATCTTAAAATAAACATTAGGAATTAAAAAGAGTAATATAAAATTTTAGAGAAATATGAAAAATCAAAGAAAAATATTTTATAAAGACTAAAACTAAAATTCAAACATTATATAAGAACTAAGGAGTGATCTTAAATTTTTATAACGAAATATATATTTAAGCCTGTTTTACATTTGTATATATTGAGGAGTATCATATGTAATAAAATATATATTACTGTATTGAAGTCATATCGTTATTTTGTTATGAAATATATGTTCATATTTTATAAGTACTTGCTCAAGGTTCATTTCTAGTTGCGATATATTTCTTGGAATTATTAATATTGTAACTGAAATGGTATTGTTATACATATCCAAAATTACTTAGTTAACTCTTTTCATATTTTTAAGAATACTTTTTAAATATTAAAACAGAAAATAAAAGTTGGAGTTGGAGTATAAAATAAATTCTTACATTTTCATGAGCATATTTTCATCTTAAATTAACATGGTATTAAAAATTGCATAGACAAACAAAATATTAAAGGGTTCTGTTGAAGAGAAAAAATCTATTTATAAAGTGTTTGTGCTAACCACACTACATAAAAGAGAATCCCCTGAAGGAAAACTTTATGAAACCAAATTGACCACCACAGTAACAAATAAATAGTATACGAAAGTAATTCACTGTAACAACTTTATACAAAGGGAAATAGTGTTACACCATGCTATAATCTCTTATGGTGTTTCAGGAATTTAGAATCAAACAACCTTGAAAACTGTTTATCAACACTTTTATTAAAAGTCTCCCATAGATTAAAATTAAAACTAATATAAACTATACAGTGTTGGATATAAAGTCTGACATCGAAAAAAAAAAAGAAATTGACATGGGTTTATGTAAGTGCAAATATCATCTTAGAAGTGAATTAGACTTCAATCTCCTTTTTAATATTTTTCTTCGTATTAGGTAAAACAGAACTTGGAAAACCTTAGATGTAATTAACATTCATGCATGTCCTTTGTAAGTTATTACGTCAAACTGTTGTTACTTCTAGACTCCTTTCGGTACCAAAAATCAACATCACATACGAAGATACACGTTTCAAGATAAAATCTGTAACTAAACATATAATTTGAGTATACATTTTAATTTTATTCGACAAGGATAAAAAACTAACATGAATTCTAGCAAAATCTAGTACAAACGGACTCAGTGAGGTCTGATGAATCTTGGAACAATGCATTAATTATGCTGTTTTACTTCCATTGCTCAGGTAATGATGGTAGTGGAAATATACTTGAGTTTCCTTGTTGAGGGTTAAGAGCAGAAGAAGACACGTTCAAGTACCTTGATGATGCACATCCTATGGTGTTTTCACTACATAGCTTTAAATTCAGTTCTGCATTCTCAAGAACATGGTTTTCTCTTAACCTACCACCACCAGCTTCATTGCCAACATATGTTGTGAGAGCAGTTGCCAACACTGATTGAAATTTTGGATTGCTTGTGATTGCCTTGGTTGCAGCAATAATGGAATCCGGCAAAGACCGTTGAGAAAAGTTATTGTTGCTCGTGCAAATAGGGTGATGGAGATGCTCAAGATATGGCTGATTTTGATGTCCAGTGTTTAGCAAGTAATCACCATGGTTTCTTTTATGAGTCAGTGCTCCTAAGTTGAAGTAACTACTGTAAGGAGAGAAATCGGTTTTTTTACCACACTAGGCCAATTTGCCTACGATATTACGTAAATGGTCAAATTTAGAGTCAAAGGGAAGTCGTGGGGTTCAGACGACTTCTAATGAAGAAGTCGTGCCCCTTTGCACGACTTCACACTGTTCAAATGAACAATGATGAAGTCGTGCACTCCAAAAACGACTTTAGACAGTTGTAATCGATTACTAAGGTCCGTAATCGATTACAACGTACTGAACTCGTGCCCTCCTGCACGACTTCACCTTTCTAGGAAAAAATGACTCTGGTAATCGATTACACCCCTATTGTAATCGATTACCAGCAGGTTCAGTGGATAAAAACTTTCCAGTAAGTGATTACACCATGGTTGTAGTTGATTACCAGTGTGTTCAATGAGCAAAAACTCATTGGTAATTGATTACACCTTTGTTGTAATCGATTACTAGAGTGTTTGAGTCTTGAATAACATTTTATTTGTGTTGTAGACATTTTTCTTTTATTTTTTGTGTTACACAAAGAAGAAATTGTCCTTATAATTTATTGAATCAAAAACAAAATAAAAACCTACAAACAACAAAATTGATATGAAATATTAATAATAATTAATTAATTATTGATTGGATTACAAAATGGTAAGATTAATAAATAACTATTGAATAAATGGACAATTTCCCCTATGATGACCTTCGTTGCGGTAGTAAGAGCATTTTTTTGGCTGATCTGAAGTGGATTGATCCATCTCATTATGAATCCTATTTGTAGATGGTCTTCCGGATGCCTTCCGTCGCATTTGAGGATCTAGTATGAAGTTTGTACTTCGTATGCCTTGTAAATGTTGTTAAGACTGTAGACTAGATCGATTACTTAGGTTAGTGGTATATGAGAATTTGCACAAACGGCAATGACATGATGACATAGGAGACGAGTAGCTTGGAAGTGACCACAATCACACCACCATTCATTTAGCCTACCTTACAGGAAATTGGATGTGGGTGATATTGGTGAGGTGTTGAAATTTCTTGAACATCAAATTCTGAATTTTCACGGTTGTAGCGATGAACATGACAAAATGTTGATTGTTGTTGATTTTTCCTAATAATGTCAGTGATTTCTTTAGGAAATTGGTGGTCTGCTTGTAGCATGTAGTTTGCTTTTAATCCTCGTTCAACAAACCATGATTGTGTCTTCTCAAATGTTGTTCTGATGAGAGGACAAATCGGTAATGAACGTGCTCCCTTTAAAACGGAGTTCATGCACTAAGCAAGATTAGTGGTCATATGTCCATATCTTCTCCCTCCATCAAAAGCTTGAGACCATTTTTTTAATGGAATTTTATCTATCCAAGCAACTTGTTGTGGGTATTGGTGTCTTAGTGCAGTAAGCTTTGTCGTCATAGTGGGTTGCTTGACCTCGTAAGTTGTAGGGACGTAATAAATAAAAAAAATTGTACAATTATGTTAAGAAAATATAAACAGTAAATTGGTAGTAAAAAAGTTTGTAGTAGTACCTAAATTGATGAATTGTTTTTTGATGTCTTGATTTTTGAATTTGTTGTTGAATTTGGAGGATAAATGACGTATGCAATAAACATAGTTCAAACCATCTTCTTCCCAACCAACTTCTTCTGATCTTAAGGCGAATAAGATATCCTTTCCTCTGTCAGTGATGATGCAAATATTTTGTTGAGGGCAAACATGTTGTCGAAGTAGTTGAAAGAACCATATCATGGCCTCCTTTGTCTCACCTTCTACAATGGAAAATGCCAATGGGAAAAGATTTCTATTGCCATCCTGAGCTATGGCGGTGAGCAAAGTTCCATGATATTTTCCCGTTAGAAATGTTCCATCGACTTGGAGAATGTGTTTACAATATTTGAATCCTTGTATGCAAGGACCGAAAGACCAGAAAACTCTTTCCATAATGTAGCAATTATTGTCAGTTTCTCCATCAATTTCCACTGAAGAACTAGTGCATTATAAAATTGTACCAGGGTTTGCATCCTTCACCGCATGCAACCACCTTGGCAGATGGTTATAAGAATGGAGGGGTTTGTCCATACAAAATTTGATTATTGCGGCAATGTGAGTACTCTCAAGATTTGTATGATCTTGAGATGGTATGTTTGAGAAACACGTATGTTGCCCGTCGATATTCTTGATTTCCCAATATTTACGGACTTTGCTATAGCCTGTCCTCAAGCGTCATCGACAGTCGTTGTGGTATTCCAGACATCGAATAACATAAATGTTAGGCTTGGATTCAACAACGCTGTATTTGTAACCGTTGGTGATGTGATATTGTTTGATTGCAGCAACAGTTTCCTCCTTTGATTGGAATTGCATACGCTCATGCAGTTCTGGAATGACATGTTGAAATGATTGTGTCATTTGATCGTCGTCATTGTGTTCATCGCCAAGTAAGTTACCCAATTCATCATCTGAGTTGAAATCATCAACATTATCTAATATCAAAGGTTCTTCATCAGTGATTTGTGATGATGAAGATGCTCTGAAGTTCCACGATGCCATTAGGAAATAATGTTTCAGGAGAAATAGAATGAAATATGTTGAGTGTCGAATGTCGCTGTGAAGATGGAATGACAAAGGATTGGTATATATAATGAAATACGAAGTTTGAAAGTTGAGTTTGTGGATGGAAGGTGTTATTGTTGGAAGTAGGCAAGTACTACTTTTCCTTGCCACCATCAGTTATGTATACGATTGCATGCATGCTTATTAAATTTGGCCAATGACTTTTCATTTCTGGATACAGTGCATAGGATTTTCATTTCACAAAATTTGATTTGGTAAACTTTTTGTGTAAAAGTAAACTTTTTATTTTATATTATTTAAAAATATTTTTGAAAAATTTTTAAAAAATAAATTATTTATGTTTTACGATTTTTACAATTTTTGTATTCATTTTGTGTTCATAAACTTAATTTTCTCAATTTTTTTGAATTAAAAACATATTTTTAACAAATTAAAATGAATTAAAAAAAAATAAAAAATGAAAAAAGTGAAGTTGTAGGGGGTGCACGACTTCAAAAGTCGTGCACCCCCTACAACTTCACTTTTTCCATTTTTAATTTATTTAATTCATTTTAATTTAGTAAATATTGTTTTTTAAATATTAATAATTCCAAAAGTTTCAAAAAGATTTTAAAAAATAAATTATTTATGTTTTACAAGTTCTATAATTTTTGTATCTCAAATGTACAACCGATTGTATTTTTAAATCAAAACTCACTAGTAATCGATTAGAGGGTTTCTGTAATCGATTACCACAACCCTCTGGTAAGAGATTACATGGTTTCTGTAATTCATTACCAGAGGCCCCTGGTAATCGATTACACCTACCCTGTAATCGATTACAAGTGAAACCCTACACTATAAATTCTACCTTTTCTCTCTCCTAACGCACACCCAACCCCCCCTCCCCCCCTCACAGATCAGCGCCCCAAACCTCCATTGAAGCACCTTCAAAAGCTTCAAAATCACATATTTTCCTACTTTTTTCACTCCTAAACAACATTTTCCCATTATTCCTCCTAGATAGTTAGCAATTTTATTGTACTTTCATCTTTTTTTTATTTTTTGTTTTTCTCCTTCTGTAATGCATTTTTAATTCAATAAAATAGTTCAAATTTCATTTATGAGTTTGCCTTATGCTTTCAATTTGTATTTTCATTCAAAAAATTACTCTTCTTAAAGATAACAATATATCACAATGTCATCAACAACCATGTCCTTACAAAAATTAAAATAATTACACATATATAACCTCTAGTGATGCTCTACAACACCATTAAAATTCATTCAACACCCAAACACTCTAGTAATCGATTACAACAAGGATGTAATCGATTACCAGGGCCATTTTTGCATACTAGACACTCTGGTAATCACTTACCAGGGAGTTTTTTTCCACTGAACCTGCTGGTAATCGATTACAATAGAGGTGTAATTGATTACCAGTGAGTTTTTGTCCATTGAACACACTGGTAATCGACTACAACCATGGTGTAATCCCTTACCAGGGAGTTTTTGTCCACTAAACCTGCTGGTAATCGATTACAACAAGGGTGTAATCGATTACCAGGGTCATTTTTTCCTAGAAAGGTAAAGTCGTGCGGAGGGCACGACTTCAGCACGTAATCGATTACAGACCTTGGTAATCGATTACAATTGCCTAAAGTCGTTTTTGGGGTGTACGACTTCGTCACTGTTCATGTGAACAATGTAAAGTCGTGAGAGGGCATGACTTCTTCATTAGAAGTTGTTTGGGCCCCCACGACTTCCCCAATTTCGTATTTTATGGCAAATTTGCCTATTTCGATAATATAGGAGGCAAATTTATCCATTTTCGTACAAAAACCAAATTAGTCATACAATTGTGCGGAAGAAGGAATTTTTGTTTTACAAATATTTTCACTAATATAAATTTTTTTTTATATGATTTATATTGGTATAGAACAAAGTTGATAACTTTATAAATAAGTAAATATTTTTATATTTGACCTAATTTAAGTAAGGTGATAAATAAACTTTGACAGGCAATACCATTAGGTTTATAAGACGTGAATACGAATATCTGTCATTATGTTTACAAGTAATATTTGAATTCATAAGATATAAATGTGTATATGCAATTCCTAAAATTTTATATTTGAATGAGGATAATTATATACATATTGATTTTACTTTTTTATCTATTTAATATATAAAAAAGTATTAAATTTTTTTATTTATTATGTATAAAAACTAAATATTTTCATAATAAAAATATTTATTATGAAAAATTAAAATGTATAAAAGTTTCCTCAAAGATGAATTTGAATTTGCTTTTAGAGAATAAAAACATAAATAACCTTATATTTGTAATAAAAAAGTATATACATATATAAAAATGTCAAAATGGAAAAAGTTTAGTTCTTTTAAATGTGAGTCAAAATGTACTTGACTCACTTAGCCTATAAATTAAACAGACTAAAACCAGGTTAAAAGTGAATTGATCGGTAATTCATCAACAATAACTCTTTATGAGTTTTTTAATCATTTTTCATAACATTTTACTATGACCATTTACTACTTCTAATTATGTACGTTTTCAATTTCATCTTTTAAAATACTAAAATGATGCTCAATGTTTAAATAGTTTAATGTTTAATTCATTTGTTTATCAAATGATATAAGTGGATACCTTAATTTTTAATTATTATTTTTTTAATATTGTTTAGTAAGATCGGTAAACACTTTAATTGTCCTATTATGAAATAATGTTATAAAATAATAAGTAGAATCAATCCATTTGCTTTTAATATAATAAATATATAAAATAAATTAAAAAATAAAATATTTTTAGTGTATCACACATTAACTCGTTAATTAATGATTGGTCAAACCAAGTTATAAAATTTAGACTCAAAAGCAAATTCATTTTTAATTCAATTCGCTGTGAACGATATATGTGAGCTAAGTTAACTATATATATATATATATATATATATATATATATATATATATATAAATATATATTTATAAATATATATATTTACGAAATTAAATTTTTTTCAACATCTACCTTTTCTATAAATTATTTTTATCTATGTCATTACATAATCTGAATTAAATATTTATATGTCAAACAAAAAAATTAAATAATTAATGACAAGTATTAGTATTTTTGTAATATAATATCAACATATGTCACTTTTTAAAATTTGTAAAGTAAATTTGACAGTTAACTTATAACGAATATTGGAAACTAAAAATAATTAGTTACTTAAAATATTTTACATGTTTTGAAACCAAAATTTAAATATTTTACAATGAGTACTAAACAAATTAATTTCAAATTTTATAACTCACTTGTCTATTCTATATTTCCTCATACAACTATACACACACTCACAAAAAACCTTGTATAACACTAATTAAGAATTATGAGATATTTGACTCAATAATGGAAATCAAGATATGCTTTTTGAATATTTTAGGTGAAATATAGATCAAATTCAATGGATTCATCAAACTAACTAATAAGTTCAGATCACATGCACGCACCATTCCTAAAACTGTAAAAGGATGCCACACGTGTGAATGTGGTAAGTAAATTAAATTACTAATCAAATACGCATGTTAAATGTATATATCTATATATAATTTTTCAATAAGCTTTAGAGAAAAGAAAGACATATTCTTATATATTAAAACTTTCACATGTTGACTTCAATTATATAAATTCAAAGAGGTTTTTTTTTCCTTTAGTTGTCAACGTCTATTCAAACACAAGAATTCTATATCATATATTTAATTTAAATTTTAAACATAATTTAACTTTACAAAATCCATTTATAGATAAAATTTATATTTACATATGTAATTTAAATTAATTTTATTTTTAATTCATGTAAAACTTCTAACATATTCTCTTCAAGATGAGGTATATATATCTTAAAGGTTTGAGAGAATACCTGAAAGGTCAGGCTATGACCGAATGGTTGAACGTTGAGGTCGAATGGCCGAACGGTCGAGGCCGAATGACCGAATCGTTGATGCCAAATTTGACTAAGCACTTGTAAGGCCAAGTTTGAGAGAATACCTGAAAGGTCAAGTTATGGCTGAACGATTGAACGTTGAGGCCGAATGGCCGAATCGTTGATGCCAAATTTGGCTAAGTACTTGGGAGGCAGGTTTGAGAGAATACCTGAAAGGTGAAGCTATAACCGAACGGTTGAACATTGAGGCCGAATGGTTGAGTGGACGAGGCCGGATGGCCGAATGGTCGAGGCTAGATGGCCGAATCGTTGATGCCAAATTTGGCTAAGTACCTGCGATGCCAGGTTTGTAAGAATACCTGAAAGGTCAAGCTATGATCGAACGGTTGAACATTGAGGCCGAATGGCTGAGTGGTCGAGGCTGAATGGCCGAATTATTGATGCCAAATTTGGTTAAGTGGTATGGTGGACGAGGCCGAGTGGCCAAGTAGGTGAGACCGAGTGGACGAGACCGAAAGGTTGAGTTGACATTCTTTTGAGGCACCACTCACTGGTTCCTTGTGGTTACAATGGGGAATACTAGCTCGGCCCCATGGTGGGCGCCAAAATGTTTCGCGGTGGTTTGGAGGTCCCTTAAAACATTCCAAGTTGTCTCGAAGAGCGGAAGAACCTTGAAGACTAGACGGATTCATTGAAGGCCAGACGATGACCCGTTGAAGGTCGGACGGTTGAAGACTGGACAGACTCGTTGAAGGCCAAACGGTTACCTATTGAAGGCCGGACGATTAATACTCCAAGTTGTTTGTTCTCCCTCCTCCTTTTCCAAGTAGGGTGAGCGGGTACCTGTCAAAGGCACTCCGACGCTTAAGTCAGCAAAAGTGACTGAACGGTCATCACTATAAGTGATGCATGTGGTGTGCACAACGTGGTCTGAAGTCATACCTGAGACCTTTATTTATACTAGTTGTAATGAGCTTTTATCTTTTGTGGGCTTAATGACAGCCTAACCACGCCTTAACCTCCATTAGGGCTAATGAGTTATTATTGTTTATGATCTAACCATGCGTCAGCCGATGTGATGGATGGTAGGCCTGGGCTATCAATCTGATGGGCGACCTGGATGCTTGGCCTGGAAAGACCCGTTCTGCCTGAGCGTTCGGTCGGCCTTGATGGTTGGGCTGGTGGCCGTTCGTCTTGAGAGAACCGTTTGATTCCTAGAGCTGGGAGGACCGGTGTGTCTATATATATATATATATATATATATATATATATATTAAATTAGCCTTAATAGACGTGGGTGTTCCAACTTACTTCTTTGTTAAGATTGAAAAAGAAGAAGAAACATATTATAATTGTAATGTGGGGTTTCAACGTTTATGAAAGATGTTTCGGTTGAATTGGTCTGAGGGTCGGTCGTCCTTCCTTGCTCTGCTCTCTTTTGATCTTCAATTCTCTCCGAGAATGCAATCCACTCCGATGGGTTGTTGAGCTGTAGAAAACATTCTGACGCTCAAGTCAAATATGTTTCATAAAGAGGTTTATTAGGATAGAAGATGATATATTTACCTTGACATCAATTGTATATTTATAGGGTTTGTTGAGGCAAGTCCATTGATTAATCATTATTGTAATATATTTTTTTAGGGAATCAAACTCAATAATCAATAATTAATACTGTATATTTGTAAAACGTAAAACCATATGACTTATTAATACTTATTAATTGTCCATAAATAATAATTAATTATGATCGGTATACTTCATATAATATAATTATTATGTACATAAAAAGATTAAATGTTATTATGTTTATTAAAATTGTGAATTTTAATAAAAATTTCAATATAACATTTATATAAAAATTAAATTTGATCTTAATTTGAAAAATAATAAAATTACTATATTTTGAAAAAAAAATTGGATTAAACAAAATTAATGAAAATTAACAAAATTTTCATCGTAAATGAATGAAATAAGAAACTACTTATAATGACTTAGAATTGTAATGACTTGACACATTGATTAATGAAGGGAACCGGAAATTGGCGGCAATTAACATGGTGACATTTCATTAAATATCCATTTCGCTTAACTTCGAAAGGCTCCCACTTACACGAGAAATTACCCGTGAAGATGAATGCCCGGTTGAAGCTAGGAATCAAAAGGTGTTTTAGGTAGTTAAGAAAAAAATGAAATCATATTAATTACAGTATATTCTTAAAATTTTTAATTCTTAAAATTTTTAATTTCAAACTATAATACTGGATTAGTATATTCTGTGCCTTTCCCCTGCTAGGAAATTACAGTTGAGTTATCAGTTCACTACAGTACTCTGATAATGTATTTCAATTGACATTTTAGGAATTTGAGTTAGGGAAGCGCGAAAACTGAGATCAAGTCATGAGAACATTGACCTTTTGAAGGAGAAATTATTGGAGGAAAAGAGTCACCGGGAAAGGGCAGAATCAGAGCTATCCAAGTTACAGGATATCCCGTTAAACATGAAAAAGTTAGAAAATCAAATATCATCGTGGAGAATGATGATTACATACATACACACAGACACATATATAACAGTAAGTCACATTATCACGAGTACACACAACACAATGGGGGCTGCTAACTAACTTAGATCTGGTAATAAACCCAATCCTTTTGTATATAAATAAAACAATACAACAATCAACGGTGGGGATTGATAACCCAGCTTAGACCATGTTATAAACCCTACCCTTATTGTTACTTAACCAAAATGGTAATCATTGTTACTTAACCGGTTCTTGCCCATTTAATTTCCGGTTTCAGCTTATATAAGACTTCATTCACAAGGTTCTCTATAGTTTTTTCCATTTTCTTTAGTTTCTTGGCACACTTCCAGTTCTACGGGTTAGTTTCTAGAAATGCATTGCTTTGTTTTCGTTTCATCATTTGAAACGTGTTCATGACTTTAATTCCAATTTTCCCCAATTTAACAAGTTAGGTTTGAAAAGATGTTAAGAACTCGAGTAGAATATGCTGTTCATAAATTGGACCTTCTTCCTTCCTACTTTGACGAGGTAATAACGTGTATTCATATTTTGTAACGTTAAGTGTTTATCATTAATATGATTTCTTGATATTTGAACATTTGGTAGAGGGAATTGGCAAAACCACACCTAGATTTCTACTTTTGCACTTATTAATGAAACATGCGGGACCCATTAAAGTTTATTTTACAAAACTCCCCCATAAACTTAAATGGTCTTTTTTATCCTTCCTTCATACCGATCAACTTCCTTAACTCTTGAAATAACTTTGTCGGTAATGGCTTTGTGAATATATCTGCAATCTGCTTCTTGCTTTCTACATGTTCAAGTTCAATGCTTCCTTCTTTCAATTTTTCACGAATGAAGTGAAAACGAACATCAATATGCTTGCTTCTCTCATGGTTTACTGGATTCTTTGCTAACTCAATTGCCGATCTATTATCTACTCGGATCAACACATTTTCTTCTTGCATTATCTCCAGATTTTTCAGCAGATTTCTCAGCCATATTGCATGTCGGACACTTAAAGATGCTGCCACATACTCAGCCTCACATGTGGATAGCGTCACGATTGGTTGCTTCTTTGATAGCCAAGTAAATGCAGTATCTCCCACGAAGAACACATAGCCAGTAGTTCTCTTCCTATCATCTATATCTCCACACCAATCACTGTCTGAATATCCACGAAGACGATAATGATCTGACTTGGTGTACAATAATCCAAAAGACATGGTTCCCTTTACATACCTTAGTATCCGCTTTAGTGCTTTCCAATGAGAATATCTTGGCTCCTCCATAAACCGGCTTGTGATTCCCACACTTAGCATTAGATCTGGCCTTGTGTTTGTTAAGTACCTCAGACTTCCAATTAAGCTGCGATATCTGCTTGCATCGACTTGATCTCCATCTCCGTGTTTGGACAATTTTGTTCCAGGTTCCATAGGAGTAGAAACCGGATTGCACTTTATCATCTTTGCTTTCTTCAATATTTCCTCAGCATACCTTTTTTGAGACACAAAAATTCCTTTCGTGCTTTGGTCCACCTCTAGGCCAAGAAAGTACTTCATAACACCAAGATCAGTCATCTCAAATTCATTTTTCATCACCTTCTTAAACTCTGCGACCAAATCATTCCTGCTTCCCATGAAAATCAAATCATCTACGTATAAGGCAACAACAACATATCTCCTTTGTCTTTCTTCAGGTATAAAGCATGCTCATATGGACACTGCTCATAACCATTCTTCTTGAAGTAGGTGTCAATTCTCTCATTCCAGGCTCAAGGAGCCTGTTTCAACCCATACAATGCTTTCTTTAATTTCAACACCTTTTTCTCTTCACCTCTTCTCATGTAACCGAGAGGTTGTTCCACATAGATCTCCTCTTTTAAAATTCCATTCAGAAATGCAGATTTCACATCCATCTGCTGTATCTTCCATCCATGTTGTGCTGCTAGAGAAAACAGCAGTCAGATTGTCTCCATTCTTGTTACTGGAGCAAATACTTCATCATAGTCAATTCTTTTCTGCTGTTTGTAACCTTTCACCACGAGACGAGCTTTGTAATGTTCTACATCCCCATCTGCATTGATTTTCTTCTTGTATACCCATTTCAAGCCAATTGGTTGAGCTCCTATGGGCAGATCTGTCAGCTCTCACGTTTCGTTCTTTTCAATTGAGCCAATTTCTTCATCCATTGCTTTCTTCCATCTATCATCGAGCACGGCCTCTTCAAATTTGACATCTTTTGCTCCTGCCAACAAACATATTACATGTACCTCGTCAGTGGAGTTATAAATGTCTTGTAAGCTTCGAGATCTGGATTGCACAGGTTCATCTTCTTCATCAGAATAATCATTGATCCTCTCAGTTATTGTTGAGTTCTCTCCTCCAGACTCTGTGTTCCATGTGGTCTTCTCCTTCATGTTGTCCCATCTCCATTCACTTTCCTCATCGACTTGGACATCTTCGACTTACAACAATCTTTTCTGTAATTGGGTTATATAGTTTGTATGCTTTTGCTTTTTCATCGTACCCAATAAAGACATATCTCTTACTTTTGTCTTCTAGTTTTGTTCTGTGCTGAGTTGGAACATGACCATAAGCTATGCTGCCGAAAATCCTGAAATGACTGACACTCGGCTTCCTCCCACTCCATGCTTCTTGGGACGTCATTCCATCTAGTTTAGTATGTGGACACCTGTTTTGCACATAGACTGCACATTGTACTGCTTCTGCCCAGAACTTCTTTGGCATATTCTTCCCTTTAAGCATGGTTCGAACCATATCGAGAATGGTCCGATTCTTCCTTTCAGCAACACCATTCTGTTGTGGGGAGTATGGAGCTGTAAGAAATCGTTTTATCTCATTTTCTTTCACAGTATTCGTTAAACTTTGTCGAAGTGAATTCACCTCCCCTGTCTGATCGGACAACTTTTATTTGTTTACTGGTCTCCTTCTCCACCATTAATCTGAACTTCTTAAATGCATCAAATGCTTCTGATTTCTCCTCTAAGAAATACACCCAAGTCTTCCGAGAGAAATCATCTATGAACGAAATAAAGTATTTTCTTACCACTGAATGAATCAGGAGAGATTGGTCCACACAGATCAGTGTGTATCAAACCGAGTTGTTCTTCTGCCCTGTATTCAGCTGACTTCGGAAATCTAGTCCTCGAATGTTTTCCGAGTACACATTCTTCACAAAACCTTTTGTCAAATTCTACTTCAGGTAGTCCGCGTACTAACTGCTTCTCTGATAGTTTTGTCAGTCCTCCAAAGTTCAAGTGGCCAAATCGGAAATGCCATAACATGGCTTCATCCTTCACATCAAGCTTCAGACACTTGTTTTTCAGAATATTCAGCTCCAACTTATACATCCGGTTTTTCTTCATCTCTACTCGTGCAATCAGACGATCACTCTTATCTTTCAAATACAGTACTCGATCTTTTATCAGAACTGAGTTTGCCTTTCTCCATCATTTGACCCATGCTCAAAATATTACTTTTCAACTCAGGAACATAGTAGACATCCCTTATTTCTCCAATCCGTCCATCCTTCTGCAAGTGCCGGATTGTTCCGCGCCCTTTTACAGCCACTTTGGAATCATCTCCAAATGAGACATGTCCGGTTTCAACCTTGATGAGTTCGTTAAACAAACTCTCATCTCCGCACATGTGG
>JAFNIE010000667.1:0-27211 GCA_027742785.1 Vigna reflexopilosa | reverse complement strand
GCGAGCGACGTGACGTGGATGGTTTGGGTCCGAAAAAGCCATAGTAAGAGTTAGTTGGAGTCGTTTAGGCGGTACTTTGGAACTTGGTTGCAAATAACAAGGACGAAAAACAACCTGAAAAAGAAAAGAATGTGAAAAAGAGGTGCAACACGAGGACTTCCCAGGAGGTCACCTATCCTAGTACTACTCTCGCCCAAGCACGCTTACCTGCGGAGTTCTGATGGGATTCGGTGCATTAGTGCTGGTATGATCGCACCTGTCAAGTATTGCACGATCAATGTATATATGGCTTCGGCAGCGGGTATAAGTTTCAACACTTGGGAAGACGCGGGCGAGCGACGTGACGTGGATGGTTTGGGTCCGAAAAAGCCATAGTAAGAGTTAGTTGGAGTCGTTTAGGCGGTACTTTGGAACTTGGTTGCAAATAACAAGGACGAAAAACAACCTGAAAAAGAAAAGAATGTGAAAAAGAGGTGCAACACGAGGACTTCCCAGGAGGTCACCTATCCTAGTACTACTCTCGCCCAAGCACGCTTAACTGCGGAGTTCTGATGGGATTCGGTGCATTAGTGCTGGTATGATCGCACCTGTCAAGTATTGCACGATCAATGTATATATGGCTTCGGCAGCGGGTATAAGTTTCAACACTTGGGAAGACGCGGGCGAGCGACGTGACGTGGATGGTTTGGGTCCGAAAAAGCCATAGTAAGAGTTAGTTGGAGTCGTTTAGGCGGTACTTTGGAACTTGGTTGCAAATAACAAGGACGAAAAACAACCTGAAAAAGAAAAGAATGTGAAAAAGAGGTGCAACACGAGGACTTCCCAGGAGGTCACCCATCCTAGTACTACTCTCGCCCAAGCACGCTTAACTGCGGAGTTCTGATGGGATTCGGTGCATTAGTGCTGGTATGATCGCACCTGTCAAGTATTGCACGATCAATGTATATATGGCTTCGGCAGCGGGTATAAGTTTCAACACTTGGGAAGACGCGGGCGAGCGACGTGACGTGGATGGTTTGGGTCCGAAAAAGCCATAGTAAGAGTTAGTTGGAGTCGTTTAGGCGGTACTTTGGAACTTGGTTGCAAATAACAAGGACGAAAAACAACCTGAAAAAGAAAAGAACGTGAAAAAGAGGTGCAACACGAGGACTTCCCAGGAGGTCACCCATCCTAGTACTACTCTCGCCCAAGCAAGCTTCACAGCGGAGTTCTGATGGGATCCGGTGCATTAGTGCTGGTATGATCGCACCTGTCAAGTATTGCACGATCAATGTATATATGGCTTCGGCAACGGGTATAAGTTTCAACACTTGGGAAGACGCGGGCGAGCGACGTGACGTGGTGCAACACGAGGACTTCCCAGGAGGTCACCCATCCTAGTACTACTCTCGCCCAAGCACGCTTAACTGCGGAGTTCTGATGGGATCCGGTGCATTAGTGCTGGTATGATCGCACCTGTCAAGTATTGCACGATCAATGTATATATGGCTTCGGCAGCGGGTATAAGTTTCAACACTTGGGAAGACGCGGGCGAGCGACGTGACGTGGATGGTTTGGGTCCGAAAAAGCCATAGTAAGAGTTAGTTGGAGTCGTTTAGGCGGTACTTTGGAACTTGGTTGCAAATAACAAGGACGAAAAACAACCTGAAAAAGAAAAGAATGTGAAAAAGAGGTGCAACACGAGGACTTCCCAGGAGGTCACCCATCCTAGTACTACTCTCGCCCAAGCACGCTTAACTGCGGAGTTCTGATGGGATCCGGTGCATTAGTGCTGGTATGATCGCACCTGTCATGTATTGCACGATCAATGTATATATGGCTTCGGCAGCGGGTATAAGTTTCAACACTTGGGAAGACGCGGGCGAGCGACGTGACGTGGATGGTTTGGGTCCGAAAAAGCCATAGTAAGAGTTAGTTGGAGTCGTTTAGGCGGTACTTTGGAACTTGGTTGCAAATAACAAGGACGAAAAACAACCTGAAAAAGAAAAGAATGTGAAAAAGAGGTGCAACACGAGGACTTCCCAGGAGGTCACCCATCCTAGTACTACTCTCGCCCAAGCACGCTTAACTACGGAGTTCTGATGGGATCCGGTGCATTAGTGCTGGTATGATCGCACCTGTCAAGTATTGCACGATCAATGTATATATGGCTTCGGCAGCGGGTATAAGTTTGAACACTTGGGAAGACGCGGGCGAGCGACGTGACGTGGATGGTTTGGGTCCGAAAAAGCCATAGTAAGAGTTAGTTGGAGTCGTTTAGGCGGTACTTTGGAACTTGGTTGCAAATAACAAGGACGAAAAACAACCTGAAAAAGAAAAGAACGTGAAAAAGAGGTGCAACACGAGGACTTCCCAGGAGGTCACCCATCCTAGTACTACTCTCGCCCAAGCACGCTTACTGCGGAGTTCTGATGGGATCCGGTGCATTAGTGCTGGTATGATCGCACCTGTCAAGTATTGCACGATCAATGTATATATGGCTTCGGCAGCGGGTATAAGTTTCAACACTTGGGAAGACGCGGGCGAGCGACGTGACGTGGATGGTTTGGGTCCGAAAAAGCCATAGTAAGAGTTAGTTGGAGTCGTTTAGGCGGTACTTTGGAACTTGGTTGCAAATAACAAGGACGAAAAACAACCTGAAAAAGAAAAGAACGTGAAAAAGAGGTGCAACACGAGGACTTCCCAGGAGGTCACCCATCCTAGTACTACTCTCGCCCAAGCACGCTTACTGCGGAGTTCTGATGGGATCCGGTGCATTAGTGCTGGTATGATCGCACCTGTCAAGTATTGCACGATCAATGTATATATGGCTTCGGCAGCGGGTATAAGTTTCAACACTTGGGAAGACGCGGGCGAGCGACGTGACGTGGATGGTTTGGGTCCGAAAAAGCCATAGTAAGAGTTAGTTGGAGTCGTTTAGGCGGTACTTTGGAACTTGGTTGCAAATAACAAGGACGAAAAACAACCTGAAAAAGAAAAGAACGTGAAAAAGAGGTGCAACACGAGGACTTCCCAGGAGGTCACCCATCCTAGTACTACTCTCGCCCAAGCACGCTTAACTGCGGAGTTCTGATGGGATCCGGTGCATTAGTGCTGGTATGATCGCACCTGTCAAGTATTGCACGATCAATGTATATATGGCTTCGGCAGCGGGTATAAGTTTGAACACTTGGGAAGACGCGGGCGAGCGGCGTGACGTGGATGGTTTGGGTCCGAAAAAGCCATAGTAAGAGTTAGTTGGAGTCGTTTAGGCGGTACTTTGGAACTTGGTTGCAAATAACAAGGACGAAAAACAACCTGAAAAAGAAAAGAACGTGAAAAAGAGGTGCAACACGAGGACTTCCCAGGAGGTCACCCATCCTAGTACTACTCTCGCCCAAGCACGCTTAACTGCGGAGTTCTGATGGGATCCGGTGCATTAGTGCTGGTATGATCGCACCTGTCAAGTATTGCACGATCAATGTATATATGGCTTCGGCAGCGGGTATAAGTTTCAACACTTGGGAAGACGCGGGCGAGCGGCGTGACGTGGATGGTTTGGGTCCGAAAAAGCCATAGTAAGAGTTAGTTGGAGTCGTTTAGGCGGTACTTTGGAACTTGGTTGCAAATAACAAGGACGAAAAACAACCTGAAAAAGAAAAGAACGTGAAAAAGAGGTGCAACACGAGGACTTCCCAGGAGGTCACCCATCCTAGTACTACTCTCGCCCAAGCACGCTTAACTGCGGAGTTCTGATGAGATCCGGTGCATTAGTGCTGGTATGATCGCACCTGTCAAGTATTGCACGATCAATGTATATATGGCTTCGGCAGCGGGTATAAGTTTCAACACTTGGGAAGACGCGGGCGAGCGACGTGACGTGGTGCAACACGAGGACTTCCTAGGAGGTCACCCATCCTAGTACTACTCTCACCCAAGCACGCTTAACTGCGGAGTTCTGATGGGATCCGGTGCATTAGTGCTGGTATGATCGCACCTGTCAAGTATTGCACGATCAATGTATATATGGCTTCGGCAGCGGGTATAAGTTTCAACACTTGGGAAGACGCGGGCGAGCGGCGTGACGTGGATGGTTTGGGTCCGAAAAAGCCATAGTAAGAGTTAGTTGGAGTCGTTTAGGCGGTACTTTGGAACTTGGTTGCAAATAACAAGGACGAAAAACAACCTGAAAAAGAAAAGAACGTGAAAAAGAGGTGCAACACGAGGACTTCCCAGGAGGTCACCCATCCTAGTACTACTCTCACCCAAGCACGCTTAACTGCGGAGTTCTGATGGGATCCGGTGCATTAGTGCTGGTATGATCGCACCTGTCAAGTATTGCACGATCAATGTATATATGGCTTCGGCAGCGGGTATAAGTTTCAACACTTGGGAAGACGCGGGCGAGCGGCGTGACGTGGATGGTTTGGGTCCGAAAAAGCCATAGTAAGAGTTAGTTGGAGTCGTTTAGGCGGTACTTTGGAACTTGGTTGCAAATAACAAGGACGAAAAACAACCTGAAAAAGAAAAGAACGTGAAAAAGAGGTGCAACACGAGGACTTCCCAGGAGGTCACCCATCCTAGTACTACTCTCGCCCAAGCACGCTTCACAGCGGAGTTCTGATGGGATCCGGTGCATTAGTGCTGGTATGATCGCACCTGTCAAGTATTGCACGATCAATGTATATATGGCTTCGGCAGCGGGTATAAGTTTGAACACTTGGGAAGACGCGGGCGAGCGGCGTGACGTGGATGGTTTGGGTCCGAAAAAGCCATAGTAAGAGTTAGTTGGAGTCGTTTAGGCGGTACTTTGGAACTTGGTTGCAAATAACAAGGACGAAAAACAACCTGAAAAAGAAAAGAACGTGAAAAAGAGGTGCAACACGAGGACTTCCCAGGAGGTCACCCATCCTAGTACTACTCTCGCCCAAGCACGCTTAACTGCGGAGTTCTGATGGGATCCGGTGCATTAGTGCTGGTATGATCGCACCTGTCAAGTATTGCACGATCAATGTATATATGGCTTCGGCAGCGGGTATAAGTTTCAACACTTGGGAAGACGCGGGCGAGCGACGTGACGTGGATGGTTTGGGTCCGAAAAAGCCATAGTAAGAGTTAGTTGGAGTCGTTTAGGCGGTACTTTGGAACTTGGTTGCAAATAACAAGGACGAAAAACAACCTGAAAAAGAAAAGAACGTGAAAAAGAGGTGCAACACGAGGACTTCCCAGGAGGTCACCCATCCTAGTACTACTCTCGCCCAAGCACGCTTAACTGCGGAGTTCTGATGGGATCCGGTGCATTAGTGCTGGTATGATCGCACCTGTCAAGTATTGCACGATCAATGTATATATGGCTTCGGCAGCGGGTATAAGTTTCAACACTTGGGAAGACGCGGGCGAGCGGCGTGACGTGGATGGTTTGGGTCCGAAAAAGCCATAGTAAGAGTTAGTTGGAGTCGTTTAGGCGGTACTTTGGAACTTGGTTGCAAATAACAAGGACGAAAAACAACCTGAAAAAGAAAAGAACGTGAAAAAGAGGTGCAACACGAGGACTTCCCAGGAGGTCACCCATCCTAGTACTACTCTCGCCCAAGCACGCTTAACTGCGGAGTTCTGATGGGATCCGGTGCATTAGTGCTGGTATGATCGCACCTGTCAAGTATTGCACGATCAATGTATATATGGCTTCGGCAGCGGGTATAAGTTTCAACACTTGGGAAGACGCGGGCGAGCGGCGTGACGTGGATGGTTTGGGTCCGAAAAAGCCATAGTAAGAGTTAGTTGGAGTCGTTTAGGCGGTACTTTGGAACTTGGTTGCAAATAACAAGGACGAAAAACAACCTGAAAAAGAAAAGAACGTGAAAAAGAGGTGCAACACGAGGACTTCCCAGGAGGTCACCCATCCTAGTACTACTCTCGCCCAAGCACGCTTAACTGCGGAGTTCTGATGGGATCCGGTGCATTAGTGCTGGTATGATCGCACCTGTCAAGTATTGCACGATCAATGTATATATGGCTTCGGCAGCGGGTATAAGTTTCAACACTTGGGAAGACGCGGGCGAGCGGCGTGACGTGGATGGTTTGGGTCCGAAAAAGCCATAGTAAGAGTTAGTTGGAGTCGTTTAGGCGGTACTTTGGAACTTGGTTGCAAATAACAAGGACGAAAAACAACCTGAAAAAGAAAAGAACGTGAAAAAGAGGTGCAACACGAGGACTTCCCAGGAGGTCACCCATCCTAGTACTACTCTCGCCCAAGCACGCTTACTGCGGAGTTCTGATGGGATCCGGTGCATTAGTGCTGGTATGATCGCACCTGTCAAGTATTGCACGATCAATGTATATATGGCTTCGGCAGCGGGTATAAGTTTCAACACTTGGGAAGACGCGGGCGAGCGGCGTGACGTGGATGGTTTGGGTCCGAAAAAGCCATAGTAAGAGTTAGTTGGAGTCGTTTAGGCGGTACTTTGGAACTTGGTTGCAAATAACAAGGACGAAAAACAACCTGAAAAAGAAAAGAACGTGAAAAAGAGGTGCAACACGAGGACTTCCCAGGAGGTCACCCATCCTAGTACTACTCTCGCCCAAGCACGCTTAACTGCGGAGTTCTGATGGGATCCGGTGCATTAGTGCTGGTATGATCGCACCTGTCAAGTATTGCACGATCAATGTATATATGGCTTCGGCAGCGGGTATAAGTTTCAACACTTGGGAAGACGCGGGCGAGCGGCGTGACGTGGATGGTTTGGGTCCGAAAAAGCCATAGTAAGAGTTAGTTGGAGTCGTTTAGGCGGTACTTTGGAACTTGGTTGCAAATAACAAGGACGAAAAACAACCTGAAAAAGAAAAGAACGTGAAAAAGAGGTGCAACACGAGGACTTCCCAGGAGGTCACCCATCCTAGTACTACTCTCGCCCAAGCACGCTTAACTGCGGAGTTCTGATGGGATCCGGTGCATTAGTGCTGGTATGATCGCACCTGTCAAGTATTGCACGATCAATGTATATATGGCTTCGGCAGCGGGTATAAGTTTCAACACTTGGGAAGACGCGGGCGAGCGGCGTGACGTGGATGGTTTGGGTCCGAAAAAGCCATAGTAAGAGTTAGTTGGAGTCGTTTAGGCGGTACTTTGGAACTTGGTTGCAAATAACAAGGACGAAAAACAACCTGAAAAAGAAAAGAACGTGAAAAAGAGGTGCAACACGAGGACTTCCCAGGAGGTCACCCATCCTAGTACTACTCTCGCCCAAGCACGCTTAACTGCGGAGTTCTGATGGGATCCGGTGCATTAGTGCTGGTATGATCGCACCTGTCAAGTATTGCACGATCAATGTATATATGGCTTCGGCAGCGGGTATAAGTTTCAACACTTGGGAAGACGCGGGCGAGCGGCGTGACGTGGATGGTTTGGGTCCGAAAAAGCCATAGTAAGAGTTAGTTGGAGTCGTTTAGGCGGTACTTTGGAACTTGGTTGCAAATAACAAGGACGAAAAACAACCTGAAAAAGAAAAGAACGTGAAAAAGAGGTGCAACACGAGGACTTCCCAGGAGGTCACCCATCCTAGTACTACTCTCGCCCAAGCACGCTTAACTGCGGAGTTCTGATGGGATCCGGTGCATTAGTGCTGGTATGATCGCACCTGTCAAGTATTGCACGATCAATGTATATATGGCTTCGGCAGCGGGTATAAGTTTCAACACTTGGGAAGACGCGGGCGAGCGGCGTGACGTGGATGGTTTGGGTCCGAAAAAGCCATAGTAAGAGTTAGTTGGAGTCGTTTAGGCGGTACTTTGGAACTTGGTTGCAAATAACAAGGACGAAAAACAACCTGAAAAAGAAAAGAACGTGAAAAAGAGGTGCAACACGAGGACTTCCCAGGAGGTCACCCATCCTAGTACTACTCTCGCCCAAGCACGCTTAACTGCGGAGTTCTGATGGGATCCGGTGCATTAGTGCTGGTATGATCGCACCTGTCAAGTATTGCACGATCAATGTATATATGGCTTCGGCAGCGGGTATAAGTTTCAACACTTGGGAAGACGCGGGCGAGCGGCGTGACGTGGATGGTTTGGGTCCGAAAAAGCCATAGTAAGAGTTAGTTGGAGTCGTTTAGGCGGTACTTTGGAACTTGGTTGCAAATAACAAGGACGAAAAACAACCTGAAAAAGAAAAGAACGTGAAAAAGAGGTGCAACACGAGGACTTCCCAGGAGGTCACCCATCCTAGTACTACTCTCGCCCAAGCACGCTTAACTGCGGAGTTCTGATGGGATCCGGTGCATTAGTGCTGGTATGATCGCACCTGTCAAGTATTGCACGATCAATGTATATATGGCTTCGGCAGCGGGTATAAGTTTCAACACTTGGGAAGACGCGGGCGAGCGGCGTGACGTGGATGGTTTGGGTCCGAAAAAGCCATAGTAAGAGTTAGTTGGAGTCGTTTAGGCGGTACTTTGGAACTTGGTTGCAAATAACAAGGACGAAAAACAACCTGAAAAAGAAAAGAACGTGAAAAAGAGGTGCAACACGAGGACTTCCCAGGAGGTCACCCATCCTAGTACTACTCTCGCCCAAGCACGCTTAACTGCGGAGTTCTGATGGGATCCGGTGCATTAGTGCTGGTATGATCGCACCTGTCAAGTATTGCACGATCAATGTATATATGGCTTCGGCAGCGGGTATAAGTTTCAACACTTGGGAAGACGCGGGCGAGCGACGTGACGTGGATGGTTTGGGTCCGAAAAAGCCATAGTAAGAGTTAGTTGGAGTCGTTTAGGCGGTACTTTGGAACTTGGTTGCAAATAACAAGGACGAAAAACAACCTGAAAAAGAAAAGAACGTGAAAAAGAGGTGCAACACGAGGACTTCCCAGGAGGTCACCCATCCTAGTACTACTCTCGCCCAAGCACGCTTAACTGCGGAGTTCTGATGGGATCCGGTGCATTAGTGCTGGTATGATCGCACCTGTCAAGTATTGCACGATCAATGTATATATGGCTTCGGCAGCGGGTATAAGTTTCAACACTTGGGAAGACGCGGGCGAGCGGCGTGACGTGGATGGTTTGGGTCCGAAAAAGCCATAGTAAGAGTTAGTTGGAGTCGTTTAGGCGGTACTTTGGAACTTGGTTGCAAATAACAAGGACGAAAAACAACCTGAAAAAGAAAAGAACGTGAAAAAGAGGTGCAACACGAGGACTTCCCAGGAGGTCACCCATCCTAGTACTACTCTCGCCCAAGCACGCTTAACTGCGGAGTTCTGATGGGATCCGGTGCATTAGTGCTGGTATGATCGCACCTGTCAAGTATTGCACGATCAATGTATATATGGCTTCGGCAGCGGGTATAAGTTTCAACACTTGGGAAGACGCGGGCGAGCGGCGTGACGTGGATGGTTTGGGTCCGAAAAAGCCATAGTAAGAGTTAGTTGGAGTCGTTTAGGCGGTACTTTGGAACTTGGTTGCAAATAACAAGGACGAAAAACAACCTGAAAAAGAAAAGAACGTGAAAAAGAGGTGCAACACGAGGACTTCCCAGGAGGTCACCCATCCTAGTACTACTCTCGCCCAAGCACGCTTAACTGCGGAGTTCTGATGGGATCCGGTGCATTAGTGCTGGTATGATCGCACCTGTCAAGTATTGCACGATCAATGTATATATGGCTTCGGCAGCGGGTATAAGTTTCAACACTTGGGAAGACGCGGGCGAGCGGCGTGACGTGGATGGTTTGGGTCCGAAAAAGCCATAGTAAGAGTTAGTTGGAGTCGTTTAGGCGGTACTTTGGAACTTGGTTGCAAATAACAAGGACGAAAAACAACCTGAAAAAGAAAAGAACGTGAAAAAGAGGTGCAACACGAGGACTTCCCAGGAGGTCACCCATCCTAGTACTACTCTCGCCCAAGCACGCTTAACTGCGGAGTTCTGATGGGATCCGGTGCATTAGTGCTGGTATGATCGCACCTGTCAAGTATTGCACGATCAATGTATATATGGCTTCGGCAGCGGGTATAAGTTTCAACACTTGGGAAGACGCGGGCGAGCGGCGTGACGTGGATGGTTTGGGTCCGAAAAAGCCATAGTAAGAGTTAGTTGGAGTCGTTTAGGCGGTACTTTGGAACTTGGTTGCAAATAACAAGGACGAAAAACAACCTGAAAAAGAAAAGAACGTGAAAAAGAGGTGCAACACGAGGACTTCCCAGGAGGTCACCCATCCTAGTACTACTCTCGCCCAAGCACGCTTAACTGCGGAGTTCTGATGGGATCCGGTGCATTAGTGCTGGTATGATCGCACCTGTCAAGTATTGCACGATCAATGTATATATGGCTTCGGCAGCGGGTATAAGTTTCAACACTTGGGAAGACGCGGGCGAGCGGCGTGACGTGGATGGTTTGGGTCCGAAAAAGCCATAGTAAGAGTTAGTTGGAGTCGTTTAGGCGGTACTTTGGAACTTGGTTGCAAATAACAAGGACGAAAAACAACCTGAAAAAGAAAAGAACGTGAAAAAGAGGTGCAACACGAGGACTTCCCAGGAGGTCACCCATCCTAGTACTACTCTCGCCCAAGCACGCTTAACTGCGGAGTTCTGATGGGATCCGGTGCATTAGTGCTGGTATGATCGCACCTGTCAAGTATTGCACGATCAATGTATATATGGCTTCGGCAGCGGGTATAAGTTTCAACACTTGGGAAGACGCGGGCGAGCGGCGTGACGTGGATGGTTTGGGTCCGAAAAAGCCATAGTAAGAGTTAGTTGGAGTCGTTTAGGCGGTACTTTGGAACTTGGTTGCAAATAACAAGGACGAAAAACAACCTGAAAAAGAAAAGAACGTGAAAAAGAGGTGCAACACGAGGACTTCCCAGGAGGTCACCCATCCTAGTACTACTCTCGCCCAAGCACGCTTAACTGCGGAGTTCTGATGGGATCCGGTGCATTAGTGCTGGTATGATCGCACCTGTCAAGTATTGCACGATCAATGTATATATGGCTTCGGCAGCGGGTATAAGTTTCAACACTTGGGAAGACGCGGGCGAGCGGCGTGACGTGGATGGTTTGGGTCCGAAAAAGCCATAGTAAGAGTTAGTTGGAGTCGTTTAGGCGGTACTTTGGAACTTGGTTGCAAATAACAAGGACGAAAAACAACCTGAAAAAGAAAAGAACGTGAAAAAGAGGTGCAACACGAGGACTTCCCAGGAGGTCACCCATCCTAGTACTACTCTCGCCCAAGCACGCTTAACTGCGGAGTTCTGATGGGATCCGGTGCATTAGTGCTGGTATGATCGCACCTGTCAAGTATTGCACGATCAATGTATATATGGCTTCGGCAGCGGGTATAAGTTTCAACACTTGGGAAGACGCGGGCGAGCGACGTGACGTGGATGGTTTGGGTCCGAAAAAGCCATAGTAAGAGTTAGTTGGAGTCGTTTAGGCGGTACTTTGGAACTTGGTTGCAAATAACAAGGACGAAAAACAACCTGAAAAAGAAAAGAACGTGAAAAAGAGGTGCAACACGAGGACTTCCCAGGAGGTCACCCATCCTAGTACTACTCTCGCCCAAGCACGCTTAACTGCGGAGTTCTGATGGGATCCGGTGCATTAGTGCTGGTATGATCGCACCTGTCAAGTATTGCACGATCAATGTATATATGGCTTCGGCAGCGGGTATAAGTTTCAACACTTGGGAAGACGCGGGCGAGCGACGTGACGTGGATGGTTTGGGTCCGAAAAAGCCATAGTAAGAGTTAGTTGGAGTCGTTTAGGCGGTACTTTGGAACTTGGTTGCAAATAACAAGGACGAAAAACAACCTGAAAAAGAAAAGAACGTGAAAAAGAGGTGCAACACGAGGACTTCCCAGGAGGTCACCCATCCTAGTACTACTCTCGCCCAAGCACGCTTAACTGCGGAGTTCTGATGGGATCCGGTGCATTAGTGCTGGTATGATCGCACCTGTCAAGTATTGCACGATCAATGTATATATGGCTTCGGCAGCGGGTATAAGTTTCAACACTTGGGAAGACGCGGGCGAGCGGCGTGACGTGGATGGTTTGGGTCCGAAAAAGCCATAGTAAGAGTTAGTTGGAGTCGTTTAGGCGGTACTTTGGAACTTGGTTGCAAATAACAAGGACGAAAAACAACCTGAAAAAGAAAAGAACGTGAAAAAGAGGTGCAACACGAGGACTTCCCAGGAGGTCACCCATCCTAGTACTACTCTCGCCCAAGCACGCTTAACTGCGGAGTTCTGATGGGATCCGGTGCATTAGTGCTGGTATGATCGCACCTGTCAAGTATTGCACGATCAATGTATATATGGCTTCGGCAGCGGGTATAAGTTTCAACACTTGGGAAGACGCGGGCGAGCGACGTGACGTGGATGGTTTGGGTCCGAAAAAGCCATAGTAAGAGTTAGTTGGAGTCGTTTAGGCGGTACTTTGGAACTTGGTTGCAAATAACAAGGACGAAAAACAACCTGAAAAAGAAAAGAACGTGAAAAAGAGGTGCAACACGAGGACTTCCCAGGAGGTCACCCATCCTAGTACTACTCTCGCCCAAGCACGCTTAACTGCGGAGTTCTGATGGGATCCGGTGCATTAGTGCTGGTATGATCGCACCTGTCAAGTATTGCACGATCAATGTATATATGGCTTCGGCAGCGGGTATAAGTTTCAACACTTGGGAAGACGCGGGCGAGCGACGTGACGTGGATGGTTTGGGTCCGAAAAAGCCATAGTAAGAGTTAGTTGGAGTCGTTTAGGCGGTACTTTGGAACTTGGTTGCAAATAACAAGGACGAAAAACAACCTGAAAAAGAAAAGAACGTGAAAAAGAGGTGCAACACGAGGACTTCCCAGGAGGTCACCCATCCTAGTACTACTCTCGCCCAAGCACGCTTAACTGCGGAGTTCTGATGGGATCCGGTGCATTAGTGCTGGTATGATCGCACCTGTCAAGTATTGCACGATCAATGTATATATGGCTTCGGCAGCGGGTATAAGTTTCAACACTTGGGAAGACGCGGGCGAGCGGCGTGACGTGGATGGTTTGGGTCCGAAAAAGCCATAGTAAGAGTTAGTTGGAGTCGTTTAGGCGGTACTTTGGAACTTGGTTGCAAATAACAAGGACGAAAAACAACCTGAAAAAGAAAAGAACGTGAAAAAGAGGTGCAACACGAGGACTTCCCAGGAGGTCACCCATCCTAGTACTACTCTCGCCCAAGCACGCTTAACTGCGGAGTTCTGATGGGATCCGGTGCATTAGTGCTGGTATGATCGCACCTGTCAAGTATTGCACGATCAATGTATATATGGCTTCGGCAGCGGGTATAAGTTTCAACACTTGGGAAGACGCGGGCGAGCGACGTGACGTGGATGGTTTGGGTCCGAAAAAGCCATAGTAAGAGTTAGTTGGAGTCGTTTAGGCGGTACTTTGGAACTTGGTTGCAAATAACAAGGACGAAAAACAACCTGAAAAAGAAAAGAACGTGAAAAAGAGGTGCAACACGAGGACTTCCCAGGAGGTCACCCATCCTAGTACTACTCTCGCCCAAGCACGCTTAACTGCGGAGTTCTGATGGGATCCGGTGCATTAGTGCTGGTATGATCGCACCTGTCAAGTATTGCACGATCAATGTATATATGGCTTCGGCAGCGGGTATAAGTTTCAACACTTGGGAAGACGCGGGCGAGCGACGTGACGTGGATGGTTTGGGTCCGAAAAAGCCATAGTAAGAGTTAGTTGGAGTCGTTTAGGCGGTACTTTGGAACTTGGTTGCAAATAACAAGGACGAAAAACAACCTGAAAAAGAAAAGAACGTGAAAAAGAGGTGCAACACGAGGACTTCCCAGGAGGTCACCCATCCTAGTACTACTCTCGCCCAAGCACGCTTAACTGCGGAGTTCTGATGGGATCCGGTGCATTAGTGCTGGTATGATCGCACCTGTCAAGTATTGCACGATCAATGTATATATGGCTTCGGCAGCGGGTATAAGTTTCAACACTTGGGAAGACGCGGGCGAGCGACGTGACGTGGATGGTTTGGGTCCGAAAAAGCCATAGTAAGAGTTAGTTGGAGTCGTTTAGGCGGTACTTTGGAACTTGGTTGCAAATAACAAGGACGAAAAACAACCTGAAAAAGAAAAGAATGTGAAAAAGAGGTGCAACACGAGGACTTCCCAGGAGGTCACCCATCCTAGTACTACTCTCGCCCAAGCACGCTTAACTGCGGAGTTCTGATGGGATCCGGTGCATTAGTGCTGGTATGATCGCACCTGTCAAGTATTGCACGATCAATGTATATATGGCTTCGGCAGCGGGTATAAGTTTCAACACTTGGGAAGACGCGGGCGAGCGACGTGACGTGGATGGTTTGGGTCCGAAAAAGCCATAGTAAGAGTTAGTTGGAGTCGTTTAGGCGGTACTTTGGAACTTGGTTGCAAATAACAAGGACGAAAAACAACCTGAAAAAGAAAAGAACGTGAAAAAGAGGTGCAACACGAGGACTTCCCAGGAGGTCACCCATCCTAGTACTACTCTCGCCCAAGCACGCTTAACTGCGGAGTTCTGATGGGATCCGGTGCATTAGTGCTGGTATGATCGCACCTGTCAAGTATTGCACGATCAATGTATATATGGCTTCGGCAGCGGGTATAAGTTTCAACACTTGGGAAGACGCGGGCGAGCGGCGTGACGTGGATGGTTTGGGTCCGAAAAAGCCATAGTAAGAGTTAGTTGGAGTCGTTTAGGCGGTACTTTGGAACTTGGTTGCAAATAACAAGGACGAAAAACAACCTGAAAAAGAAAAGAACGTGAAAAAGAGGTGCAACACGAGGACTTCCCAGGAGGTCACCCATCCTAGTACTACTCTCGCCCAAGCACGCTTAACTGCGGAGTTCTGATGGGATCCGGTGCATTAGTGCTGGTATGATCGCACCTGTCAAGTATTGCACGATCAATGTATATATGGCTTCGGCAGCGGGTATAAGTTTCAACACTTGGGAAGACGCGGGCGAGCGGCGTGACGTGGATGGTTTGGGTCCGAAAAAGCCATAGTAAGAGTTAGTTGGAGTCGTTTAGGCGGTACTTTGGAACTTGGTTGCAAATAACAAGGACGAAAAACAACCTGAAAAAGAAAAGAACGTGAAAAAGAGGTGCAACACGAGGACTTCCCAGGAGGTCACCCATCCTAGTACTACTCTCGCCCAAGCACGCTTAACTGCGGAGTTCTGATGGGATCCGGTGCATTAGTGCTGGTATGATCGCACCTGTCAAGTATTGCACGATCAATGTATATATGGCTTCGGCAGCGGGTATAAGTTTCAACACTTGGGAAGACGCGGGCGAGCGACGTGACGTGGATGGTTTGGGTCCGAAAAAGCCATAGTAAGAGTTAGTTGGAGTCGTTTAGGCGGTACTTTGGAACTTGGTTGCAAATAACAAGGACGAAAAACAACCTGAAAAAGAAAAGAACGTGAAAAAGAGGTGCAACACGAGGACTTCCCAGGAGGTCACCCATCCTAGTACTACTCTCGCCCAAGCACGCTTAACTGCGGAGTTCTGATGGGATCCGGTGCATTAGTGCTGGTATGATCGCACCTGTCAAGTATTGCACGATCAATGTATATATGGCTTCGGCAGCGGGTATAAGTTTCAACACTTGGGAAGACGCGGGCGAGCGGCGTGACGTGGATGGTTTGGGTCCGAAAAAGCCATAGTAAGAGTTAGTTGGAGTCGTTTAGGCGGTACTTTGGAACTTGGTTGCAAATAACAAGGACGAAAAACAACCTGAAAAAGAAAAGAACGTGAAAAAGAGGTGCAACACGAGGACTTCCCAGGAGGTCACCCATCCTAGTACTACTCTCGCCCAAGCACGCTTAACTGCGGAGTTCTGATGGGATCCGGTGCATTAGTGCTGGTATGATCGCACCTGTCAAGTATTGCACGATCAATGTATATATGGCTTCGGCAGCGGGTATAAGTTTCAACACTTGGGAAGACGCGGGCGAGCGGCGTGACGTGGATGGTTTGGGTCCGAAAAAGCCATAGTAAGAGTTAGTTGGAGTCGTTTAGGCGGTACTTTGGAACTTGGTTGCAAATAACAAGGACGAAAAACAACCTGAAAAAGAAAAGAACGTGAAAAAGAGGTGCAACACGAGGACTTCCCAGGAGGTCACCCATCCTAGTACTACTCTCGCCCAAGCACGCTTAACTGCGGAGTTCTGATGGGATCCGGTGCATTAGTGCTGGTATGATCGCACCTGTCAAGTATTGCACGATCAATGTATATATGGCTTCGGCAGCGGGTATAAGTTTCAACACTTGGGAAGACGCGGGCGAGCGGCGTGACGTGGATGGTTTGGGTCCGAAAAAGCCATAGTAAGAGTTAGTTGGAGTCGTTTAGGCGGTACTTTGGAACTTGGTTGCAAATAACAAGGACGAAAAACAACCTGAAAAAGAAAAGAATGTGAAAAAGAGGTGCAACACGAGGACTTCCCAGGAGGTCACCCATCCTAGTACTACTCTCGCCCAAGCACGCTTAACTGCGGAGTTCTGATGGGATCCGGTGCATTAGTGCTGGTATGATCGCACCTGTCAAGTATTGCACGATCAATGTATATATGGCTTCGGCAGCGGGTATAAGTTTCAACACTTGGGAAGACGCGGGCGAGCGACGTGACGTGGATGGTTTGGGTCCGAAAAAGCCATAGTAAGAGTTAGTTGGAGTCGTTTAGGCGGTACTTTGGAACTTGGTTGCAAATAACAAGGACGAAAAACAACCTGAAAAAGAAAAGAATGTGAAAAAGAGGTGCAACACGAGGACTTCCCAGGAGGTCACCCATCCTAGTACTACTCTCGCCCAAGCCCGCTTAACTACGGAGTTCTGATGGGATCCGGGGCATTAGTGCTGGTATGATCGCACTTGTCAAGTATTGCACGATCAATGTATATATGGCTTCGGCAGCGGGTATAAGTTTCAACACTTGGGAAGACGCGGGCGAGCGGCGTGACGTTGATGGTTTGGGTCCGAAAAAGCCATAGTAAGAGTTAGTTGGAGTCGTTTAGGCGGTACTTTGGAACTTGGTTGCAAATAACAAGGACGAAAAACAACCTGAAAAAGAAAAGAATGTGAAAAAGAGGTGCAACACGAGGACTTCCCAGGAGGTCACCCATCCTAGTACTACTCTCGCCCAAGCACGCTTCACTGCGGAGTTCTGATGGGATCCGGTGCATTAGTGCTGGTATGATCGCACCTGTCAAGTATTGCACGATCAATGTATATACGACTTCGGCAGCGGGTATAAGTTTCAACACTTGGGAAGACGCGGGATCCTAGTACTACTCTCGCCCAAGCACGCTTAACTGCGGAGTTCTGATGGGATCCGGTGCATTAGTGCTGGTATGATCGCACCTGTCAAGTATTGCACGATCAATGTATATATGGCTTCGGCAGCGGGTATAAGTTTCAACACTTGGGAAGACGCGGGCGAGCGACGTGACGTGGATGGTTTGGGTCCGAAAAAGCCATAGTAAGAGTTAGTTGGAGTCGTTTAGGCGGTACTTTGGAACTTGGTTGCAAATAACAAGGACGAAAAACAACCTGAAAAAGAAAAGAACGTGAAAAAGAGGTGCAACACGAGGACTTCCCAGGAGGTCACCCATCCTAGTACTACTCTCGCCCGAGCACGCTTAACTGCGGAGTTCTGATGGGATCCGGTGCATTAGTGCTGGTATGATCGCACCTGTCAAGTATTGCACGATCAATGTATATATGGCTTCGGCAGCGGGTATAAGTTTCAACACTTGGGAAGACGCGGGCGAGCGGCGTGACGTGGATGGTTTGGGTCCGAAAAAGCCATAGTAAGAGTTAGTTGGAGTCGTTTAGGCGGTACTTTGGAACTTGGTTGCAAATAACAAGGACGAAAAACAACCTGAAAAAGAAAAGAACGTGAAAAAGAGGTGCAACACGAGGACTTCCCAGGAGGTCACCCATCCTAGTACTACTCTCGCCCAAGCACGCTTAACTGCGGAGTTCTGATGGGATCCGGTGCATTAGTGCTGGTATGATCGCACCTGTCAAGTATTGCACGATCAATGTATATATGGCTTCGGCAGCGGGTATAAGTTTCAACACTTGGGAAGACGCGGGCGAGCGGCGTGACGTGGATGGTTTGGGTCCGAAAAAGCCATAGTAAGAGTTAGTTGGAGTCGTTTAGGCGGTACTTTGGAACTTGGTTGCAAATAACAAGGACGAAAAACAACCTGAAAAAGAAAAGAATGTGAAAAAGAGGTGCAACACGAGGACTTCCCAGGAGGTCACCCATCCTAGTACTACTCTCGCCCAAGCACGATTAACTGCGGAGTTCTGATGGGATCCGGTGCATTAGTGCTCGTATGATCGCACCTGTCAAGTATTGCACGATCAATGTATATATAGCTTCGGCAGCGGGTATAAGTTTCAACACTTGGGAAGACGCGGGCGAGCGGCGTGACGTGGATGGTTTGGGTCCGAAAAAGCCATAGTAAGAGTTAGTTGGAGTCGTTTAGGCGGTACTTTGGAACTTGGTTGCAAATAACAAGGACGAAAAACAACCTGAAAAAGAAAAGAATGTGAAAAAGAGGTGCAACACGAGGACTTCCCAGGAGGTCACCCATCCTAGTACACCTCAGTACTACTCTCGCCCAAGCACGCTTAACTGCGGAGTTCTGATGGGATCCGGGGCATTAGTGCTGGTATGATCGCACCTGTCAAGTATTGCACGATCAATGTATATGGCTTCGGCAGCGGGTATAAGTTTCAACACTTGGGAAGACGCGGGCGAGCGGCGTGACGTGGATGGTTTGGGTCCGAAAAAGCCATAGTAAGAGTTAGTTGGAGTCGTTTAGGCGGTACTTTGGAACTTGGTTGCAAATAACAAGGACGAAAAACAACCTGAAAAAGAAAAGAACGTGAAAAAGAGGTGCAACACGAGGACTTCCCAGGAGGTCACCCATCCTAGTTCTACTCTCGCCCAAGCACCCTTAACTGCGGAGTTCTGATGGGATCCGGTGCATTAGTGCTGGTATGATCGCACCTGTCAAGTATTGCACGATCAATGTATATATGGCTTCGGCAGCGGGTATAAGTTTCAACACTTGGGAAGACGCGGGCGAGCGACGTGACGTGGATGGTTTGGGTCCGAAAAAGCCATAGTAAGAGTTAGTTGGAGTCGTTTAGGCGGTACTTTGGAACTTGGTTGCAAATAACAAGGACGAAAAACAACCTGAAAAAGAAAAGAACGTGAAAAAGAGGTGCAACACGAGGACTTCCCAGGAGGTCACCCATCCTAGTTCTACTCTCGCCCAAGCACCCTTAACTGCGGAGTTCTGATGGGATCCGGTGCATTAGTGCTGGTATGATCGCACCTGTCAAGTATTGCACGATCAATGTATATATGGCTTCGGCAGCGGGTATAAGTTTCAACACTTGGGAAGACGCGGGCGAGCGGCGTGACGTGGATGGTTTGGGTCCGAAAAAGCCATAGTAAGAGTTAGTTGGAGTCGTTTAGGCGGTACTTTGGAACTTGGTTGCAAATAACAAGGACGAAAAACAACCTGAAAAAGAAAAGAACGTGAAAAAGAGGTGCAACACGAGGACTTCCCAGGAGGTCACCCATCCTAGTTCTACTCTCGCCCAAGCACCCTTAACTGCGGAGTTCTGATGGGATCCGGTGCATTAGTGCTGGTATGATCGCACCTGTCAAGTATTGCACGATCAATGTATATATGGCTTCGGCAGCGGGTATAAGTTTCAACACTTGGGAAGACGCGGGCGAGCGGCGTGACGTGGATGGTTTGGGTCCGAAAAAGCCATAGTAAGAGTTAGTTGGAGTCGTTTAGGCGGTACTTTGGAACTTGGTTGCAAATAACAAGGACGAAAAACAACCTGAAAAAGAAAAGAACGTGAAAAAGAGGTGCAACACGAGGACTTCCCAGGAGGTCACCCATCCTAGTACTACTCTCGCCCAAGCACGCTTAACGGCGGAGTTCTGATGGGATCCGGTGCATTAGTGCTGGTATGATCGCACCTGTCAAGTATTGCACGTTCAATGTATATACGGCTTCGGCAGCGGGTATAAGTTTCAACACTTGGGAAGACGCGGGCGAGCGACGTGACGTGGATGGTTTGAGTCCGAAAAAGCCATAGTAAGAGTTAGTTGGAGTCGTTTAGGCGGTACTTTGGAACTTGGTTGCAAATAACAAGGACGAAAAACAACCTGAAAAAGAAAAGAATGTGAAAAAGAGGTGCAACACGAGGACTTCCCAGGAGGTCACCCATCCTAGTACTACTCTCGCCCAAGCACGCTTAACTGCGGAGTTCTGATGGGATCCGGTGCATTAGTGCTGGTATGATCGCACCTGTCAAGTATTGCACGATCAATGTATATATGGCTTCGGCAGCGGGTATAAGTTTCAACACTTGGGAAGACGCGGGCGAGCGGCGTGACGTGGATGGTTTGGGTCCGAAAAAGCCATAGTAAGAGTTAGTTGGAGTTGTTTAGGCGGTACTTTGGAACTTGGTTGCAAATAACAAGGACGAAAAACAACCTGAAAAAGAGGTGCAACACGAGGACTTCCCAGGAGGTCACCCATCCTAGTACTACTCTCGCCCAAGCACGCTTAACTGCGGAGTTCTGATGGGATCCGGTGCATTAGTGCTGGTATGATCGCACCTGTCAAGTATTGCACGATCAATGTATATATGGCTTCGGCAGCGGGTATAAGTTTCAACACTTGCGAAGACGCGGGCGAGCGACGTGACGTGGATGGTTTGGGTCCGAAAAAGCCATAGTAAGAGTTAGTTGGAGTCGTTTAGGCGGTACTTTGGAACTTGGTTGCAAATAACAAGGACGAAAAACAACCAGAAAAAGAAAAGAACGTGAAAAAGAGGTGCAACACGAGGACTTCCCACGAGGTCACCCATCCTAGTACTACTCTCGCCCAAGCACGCTTAACTGCGGAGTTCTGATGGGATCCCGTGCATTAGTGCTGGTATGATCACACCTGTCAAGTATTGCACGATCAATGTATATATGGCTTCGGCAGCGGGTATAAGTTTGAACACTTGGGAAGACGCGGGCGAGCGGCGTGACGTGGATGGTTTGGGTCCGAAAAAGCCATAGTAGGAGTTAGTTGGAGTCGTTTAGGCGGTACTTTGGAACTTGGTTGCAAATAACAAGGACGAAAAACAACCTGAAAAAGAAAAGAACGTGAAAAAGAGGTGCAACACGAGGACTTCCCAAGAGGTCACCCATCCTAGTACTACTCTCGCCCAAGCACGCTTAACTGCGGAGTTCTGATGGGATCCGGTGCATTAGTGCTAGTATGATCGCACCTGTCAAGTATTGCACGATCAATGTATATATGGCTTCCGCAGCGGGTATAAGTTTCAACACTTGCGAAGACGCGGGCGAGCGACGTGACGTGGATGGTTTGGGTCCGAAAAAGCCATAGTAAGAGTTAGTTGGAGTCGTTTAGGCGGTACTTTGGAACTTGGTTGCAAATAACAAGGACGAAAAACAACCTGAAAAAGAAAAGAATGTGAAAAAGAGGTGCAACACGAGGACTTCCCAGGAGGTCACCTATCCTAGTACTACTCTCGCCCAAGCACGCTTAACTGCGGAGTTCTGATGGGATTCGGTGCATTAGTGTTGGTTTGATCGCACCTGTCAAGTATTGCACGATCAATGTATATATGGCTTCGGCAGCGGGTATAAGTTTCAACACTTGGGAAGACGCGGGCGAGCGACGTGACGTGGATGGTTTGGGTCCGAAAAAGCCATAGTAAGAGTTAGTTGGAGTCGTTTAGGCGGTACTTTGGAACTTGGTTGCAAATAACAAGGACGAAAAACAACCTGAAAAAGAAAAGAACGTGAAAAAGAGGTGCAACACGAGGACTTCCCAGGAGGTCACCCATCCCAGTACTACTCTCGCCCAAGCACGCTTAACTGCGGAGTTCTGATGGGATCCGGTGCATTAGTGCTGGTATGATCGCACCTGTCATGTATTGCACGATCAATGTATATATGGCTTCGGCACCGGGTATAAGTTTCAACACTTGGGAAGACGCGGGCGAGCGACGTGACGTGGATGGTTTGGGTCCGAAAAAGCCATAGTAAGAGTTAGTTGGAGTCGTTTAGGCGGTACTTTGGAACTTGGTTGCAAATAACAAGGACGAAAAACAACCTGAAAAAGAAAAGAATGTGAAAAAGAGGTGCAACACGAGGACTTCCCAGGAGGTCACCTATCCTAGTACTACTCTCGCCCAAAGCACGCTTACCTGCGGAGTTCTGATGGGATTCGGTGCATTAGTGCTGGTATGATCGCACCTGTCAAGTATTGCACGATCAATGTATATATGGCTTCGGCAGCGGGTATAAGTTTCAACACTTGGGAAGACGCGGGCGAGCGACGTGACGTGGATGGTTTGGGTCCGAAAAAGCCATAGTAAGAGTTAGTTGGAGTCGTTTAGGCGGTACTTTGGAACTTGGTTGCAAATAACAAGGACGAAAAACAACCTGAAAAAGAAAAGAACGTGAAAAAGAGGTGCAACACGAGGACTTCCCAGGAGGTCACCCATCCTAGTACTACTCTCACCCAAGCACGCTTAACTGCGGAGTTCTGATGGGATCCGGTGCATTAGTGCTGGTTTGATCGCACCTGTCAAGTATTGCACGATCACTGTATATACGGCTTCGGCAGCGGGTATAAGTTTCAACACTTGGGAAGACGCTGGCGAGCGACGTGACGTGGATGGTTTGGGTCCAAAGAAACCATAGTAAGAGTTAGTTGGAGTCGTTTAGGCGGTACTTTGGAACTTGGTTGCAAATAACAAGGACGAAAAACAACATGAAAAAGAAAAGAATGTGAAAAAGAGGTGCAACACGAGGACTTCCCAGGAGGTCACCCATCCCAGTACTACTCTCGCCCAAGCACGCTTAACTGCGGAGTTCTGATGGGATCCGGTGCATTAGTGCTGGTATGATCGCACCTGTCATGTATTGCACGATCAATGTATATATGGCTTCGGCACCGGGTATAAGTTTCAACACTTGGGAAGACGCGGGCGAGCGACGTGACGTGGATGGTTTGGGTCCGAAAAAGCCATAGTAAGAGTTAGTTGGAGTCGTTTAGGCGGTACTTTGGAACTTGGTTGCAAATAACAAGGACGAAAAACAACCTGAAAAAGAAAAGAATGTGAAAAAGAGGTGCAACACGAGGACTTCCCAGGAGGTCACCTATCCTAGTACTACTCTCGCCCAAAGCACGCTTACCTGCGGAGTTCTGATGGGATTCGGTGCATTAGTGCTGGTATGATCGCACCTGTCAAGTATTGCACGATCAATGTATATATGGCTTCGGCAGCGGGTATAAGTTTCAACACTTGGGAAGACGCGGGCGAGCGACGTGACGTGGATGGTTTGGGTCCGAAAAAGCCATAGTAAGAGTTAGTTGGAGTCGTTTAGGCGGTACTTTGGAACTTGGTTGCAAATAACAAGGACGAAAAACAACCTGAAAAAGAAAAGAACGTGAAAAAGAGGTGCAACACGAGGACTTCCCAGGAGGTCACCCATCCTAGTACTACTCTCACCCAAGCACGCTTAACTGCGGAGTTCTGATGGGATCCGGTGCATTAGTGCTGGTTTGATCGCACCTGTCAAGTATTGCACGATCACTGTATATACGGCTTCGGCAGCGGGTATAAGTTTCAACACTTGGGAAGACGCTGGCGAGCGACGTGACGTGGATGGTTTGGGTCCAAAGAAACCATAGTAAGAGTTAGTTGGAGTCGTTTAGGCGGTACTTTGGAACTTGGTTGCAAATAACAAGGACGAAAAACAACATGAAAAAGAAAAGAATGTGAAAAAGAGGTGCAACACGAGGACTTCCCAGGAGGTCACCCATCCTAGTACTACTCTCGCCCAAGCACGCTTCACTGCGGAGTTCTGATGGGATCCGGTGCATTAGTGCTGGTATGATCGCACCTGTCAAGTGTTGCACGATCAATGTATATATGGCTTCGGCAGCGGGTATAAGTTTCAACACTTGGGAAGACGCGGGCGAGCGACGTGACGTGGATGGTTTGGGTCCGAAAAAGCCATAGTAAGAGTTAGTTGGAGTCGTTTAGGCGGTACTTTGGAACTTGGTTGCAAATAACAAGGACGAAAAACAACCTGAAAAAGAAAAGAACGTGAAAAAGAGGTGCAACACGAGGACTTCCCAGGAGGTCACCCATCCTAGTACTACTCTCGCCCAAGCACGCTTCACAGCGGAGTTCTGATGGGATCCGGTGCATTAGTGCTGGTATGATCGCACCTGTCAAGTATTGCACGATCAATGTATATATGGCTTCGGCAGCGGGTATAAGTTTCAACACTTGGGAAGACGCGGGCGAGCGACGTGACGTGGATGGTTTGGGTCCGAAAAAGCCATAGTAAGAGTTAGTTGGAGTCGTTTAGGCGGTACTTTGGAACTTGGTTGCAAATAACAAGGACGAAAAACAACCTGAAAAAGAAAAGAACGTGAAAAAGAGGTGCAACACGAGGACTTCCCAGGAGGTCACCCATCCTAGTACTACTCTCGCCCAAGCACGCTTAACGGCGGAGTTCTGATGGGATCCGGTGCATTAGTGCTGGTATGATCGCACCTGTCATGTATTGCACGATCAATGTATATATGGCTTCGGCACCGGGTATAAGTTTCAACACTTGGGAAGACGCGGGCGAGCGACGTGACGTGGATGGTTTGGGTCCGAAAAAGCCATAGTAAGAGTTAGTTGGAGTCGTTTAGGCGGTACTTTGGAACTTGGTTGCAAATAACAAGGACGAAAAACAACCTGAAAAAGAAAAGAATGTGAAAAAGAGGTGCAACACGAGGACTTCCCAGGAGGTCACCTATCCTAGTACTACTCTCGCCCAAAGCACGCTTACCTGCGGAGTTCTGATGGGATTCGGTGCATTAGTGCTGGTATGATCGCACCTGTCAAGTATTGCACGATCAATGTATATATGGCTTCGGCAGCGGGTATAAGTTTCAACACTTGGGAAGACGCGGGCGAGCGACGTGACGTGGATGGTTTGGGTCCGAAAAAGCCATAGTAAGAGTTAGTTGGAGTCGTTTAGGCGGTACTTTGGAACTTGGTTGCAAATAACAAGGACGAAAAACAACCTGAAAAAGAAAAGAACGTGAAAAAGAGGTGCAACACGAGGACTTCCCAGGAGGTCACCCATCCTAGTACTACTCTCACCCAAGCACGCTTAACTGCGGAGTTCTGATGGGATCCGGTGCATTAGTGCTGGTTTGATCGCACCTGTCAAGTATTGCACGATCACTGTATATACGGCTTCGGCAGCGGGTATAAGTTTCAACACTTGGGAAGACGCTGGCGAGCGACGTGACGTGGATGGTTTGGGTCCAAAGAAACCATAGTAAGAGTTAGTTGGAGTCGTTTAGGCGGTACTTTGGAACTTGGTTGCAAATAACAAGGACGAAAAACAACATGAAAAAGAAAAGAATGTGAAAAAGAGGTGCAACACGAGGACTTCCCAGGAGGTCACCCATCCTAGTACTACTCTCGCCCAAGCACGCTTCACTGCGGAGTTCTGATGGGATCCGGTGCATTAGTGCTGGTATGATCGCACCTGTCAAGTGTTGCACGATCAATGTATATATGGCTTCGGCAGCGGGTATAAGTTTCAACACTTGGGAAGACGCGGGCGAGCGACGTGACGTGGATGGTTTGGGTCCGAAAAAGCCATAGTAAGAGTTAGTTGGAGTCGTTTAGGCGGTACTTTGGAACTTGGTTGCAAATAACAAGGACGAAAAACAACCTGAAAAAGAAAAGAACGTGAAAAAGAGGTGCAACACGAGGACTTCCCAGGAGGTCACCCATCCTAGTACTACTCTCGCCCAAGCACGCTTCACAGCGGAGTTCTGATGGGATCCGGTGCATTAGTGCTGGTATGATCGCACCTGTCAAGTATTGCACGATCAATGTATATATGGCTTCGGCAGCGGGTATAAGTTTCAACACTTGGGAAGACGCGGGCGAGCGACGTGACGTGGATGGTTTGGGTCCGAAAAAGCCATAGTAAGAGTTAGTTGGAGTCGTTTAGGCGGTACTTTGGAACTTGGTTGCAAATAACAAGGACGAAAAACAACCTGAAAAAGAAAAGAACGTGAAAAAGAGGTGCAACACGAGGACTTCCCAGGAGGTCACCCATCCTAGTACTACTCTCGCCCAAGCACGCTTAACGGCGGAGTTCTGATGGGATCCGGTGCATTAGTGCTGGTATGATCGCACCTGTCAAGTATTGCACGTTCAATGTATATACGGCTTCGGCAGCGGGTATAAGTTTCAACACTTGGGAAGACGCGGGCGAGCGACGTGACGTGGATGGTTTGAGTCCGAAAAAGCCATAGTAAGAGTTAGTTGGAGTCGTTTAGGCGGTACTTTGGAACTTGGTTGCAAATAACAAGGACGAAAAACAACCTGAAAAAGAAAAGAATGTGAAAAAGAGGTGCAACACGAGGACTTCCCAGGAGGTCACCCATCCTAGTACTACTCTCGCCCAAGCACGCTTAACTGCGGAGTTCTGATAAGATCCGGTGCATTAGTGCTGGTATGATCGCACCTGTCAAGTATTGCACGATCAATGTATATATGGCTTCGGCAGCGGGTATAAGTTTCAACACTTGGGAAGACGC
The DNA here is from genome assembly GCA_027742785.1 of Vigna reflexopilosa. Classification (NCBI taxonomy): domain Eukaryota; kingdom Viridiplantae; phylum Streptophyta; class Magnoliopsida; order Fabales; family Fabaceae; genus Vigna; species Vigna reflexopilosa. The sequence goes on along the minus strand of JAFNIE010000667.1, from coordinate 503 downwards.
GGGCGAGCGGCGTGACGTGGATGGTTTGGGTCCGAAAAAGCCATAGTAAGAGTTAGTTGGAGTTGTTTAAGCGGTACTTTGGAACTTGGTTGCAAATAACAAGGACGAAAAACAACCTGGAAAAGAGGTGCAACACGAGGACTTCCCAGGAGGTCACCCATCCTAGTACTACTCTCGCCCAAGCACGCTTAACTGCGGAGTTCTGATGGGATCCGGTGCATTAGTGCTGGTATGATCGCACCTGTCAAGTATTGCACGATCAATGTATATATGGCTTCGGCAGCGGGTATAAGTTTCAACACTTGGCGAAGACGCGGGCGAGCGACGTGACGTGGATGGTTTGGGTCCGAAAAAGCCATAGTAAGAGTTAGTTGGAGTCGTTTAGGCGGTACTTTGGAACTTGGTTGCAAATAAACAAGGACGAAAAAAAACGTAAAAAAAAAGAAAAGAACGTCAAAAAAGAGGTGCAACACGAGGACTTCCCAGGAGGTCACCCATCCTAG
>JAFNIE010000666.1:0-27247 GCA_027742785.1 Vigna reflexopilosa | reverse complement strand
TATAAATTGTGTATCAGTTCGTGGTATTTTATTTTTTAAATTTTTAAATTTTTTTAAAACGTAAGCTTTAATGTCATATTTGTTGGTATAAAATTTTTGTAGGTATTAAAATATGATTATTCTTAGTTTCCTCGCTTCTTGAAGACGGATTTTACAGGAGTAAAACAACAACATTATAGCTCTTAACATAACACAGTAGAGGCTGCACTGGAACAAAAGTTTTAATATAAGTATTTTATTGTAGAAAAAGTTGTTAAAAAAACATTTTCGTTAATAACGGTAGAGGATGGTGTTGCGTGTGACAGACTCTATATATAGGGTTCATGCAGAGGCCAAAGAGAGTTAAGAAATTGCAGCTTGAAGAGAATGGCCTACACGCAAGCTTTCTTGCAGTTCAATGTCCTAACTTCTCCTCTTAGAGTTAGGCCACAGTGGGGAGTGGGGACCACCAAAGCAAAGCACATTGTGTGCAAGGCAGAGAAGGATGATGTGGAAGAGGTTGCAGCCACCACCCTTAGTCATGTCTCTCGCCGATTGGCCCTCGGCACTGCCCTCATCGGCGGTGCCGCTGCTGCTGGTGGCTCCAAGGTCTCACCTGCTGATGCTGCTGATGCAGAACTCTCTTTCCAGGAACCTGGTGGTATTTATTTTACCCTTCATCACTTTTTTAAACATTTCATTTTTTGCATGTTTCTTTTCACGTGTCATTTGTTCAAATTCTTCGTCTGTCAAAAACAAGTTCTCCATTTTGAATCAAACATGAATTTTTCACTGTATCACTTCTGCATTAAACACAATAAGAGTCGCGTAATCACTCAACATGACATGTAACGACTTTACTCTCTAGAAATTACCACATTACCAGCAATAACTTGCGAGGAATACCCTTCATCTGTTATCGATGCTCTTTCTCTCAAGCGAAACAGTTTTCCCAAGGGCTTCGTTTTCGGGACAGCATCCGCGGCCTACCAGGTATCCTCATAATATCTCTTATTCTTTTATGAGAAAACTTTGAGATTTCAACTTCATACGATTTTGTTACGTTGTTTATATGTATACCCATATATATAGTACGAAGGAGCGGCGTCTGAAGGTGGAAGAAAACCTAGTATATGGGATGTATTCACTCACAAGTATCCAGGTTCTTTTTTCTACCTTTCTAAATATAAATCCAACTAAAACAATTACAGATTACTTTTTATAACTTAAAAATGTATCTGTTTCTAAGTTTTTCAAAAATTATATATGAACTTAATAAAAATTGTAGATTATAGTCTGATTTTATAAACATGTAATGTTGCAGAGAAGATAAGGGATAGAAGTAATGGAGATGTAGCAATTGATGAATACCACCGTTACAGGGTAAAGTCCAATATCTTAATGATGACAGTCTAGGATGAATGAAGAAACCAATTATTTTTCTTCATCAAATCAATTAATTAAATTTTTGGACGTTGTTTTACATTTATATAACAGGAAGATATTAAGATAATGAAGGATATGAATCTGGATGCATACAGATTCTCCATCTCATGGTCTAGAATAATACCAAGTGAGAAAAAAGTTGATGAACTATTATTATTCTTTTTGTTATGATTGTTGTTGGATCTTTCATTGTTAATGATTTCAATCTTAATTTGAAATTATTGATATATAGATGGAAAGGTCGGTGAAAACGAGGAGGGTGTAAATCAAGAAGGAATCGCTTATTACAATCGCCTCATTGATCATCTCATAGCCAACGGTGAATGTCCATGTGTTCTTCTCTTGGTTTTTCATACATTTTATAATATATTTTTTAAGTGAATGAGATATTGATTTAAATATTAATGTTGCAGGTCTAAAACCATATGTGACACTTTTTCACTGGGATCTTCCCCAAGCTTTAGAAGAGGAGTATGGAGGTTTTTTATCCCCTAATGTTGTGTAAGTTGTACAATTTTTTTTTATATTCAACTCAGTACTATTACAAATATGTGTATATATATGATTTGTTTTCTTTTGAGATAATATAATCTTTTAAGAAAAAAACATAAATTATGATGACAATTTTTTTAAAACAAAGTTACCCCTTATTAAGAGTTACAATGGATTTTTTTTTATTAAAATAAAAATTTAGGTAAAATATTAAAGACCAGTGTTATTGACATTTATGGCTAACCTAATTTTGTTCAAAGAGATTCTTAGTAAAATATTACCAGGTTTTGAAATTTTAAAATATGATCTCATAAGGTTTGATATTAAGCTATAGCTAGGGGGATTGTATACTAATTGTGAATTTAAAAATATTTCAGGAGTGATTTTCGAGACTACGCAGGAATTTGTTTCAAATACTTCGGAAACAGGGTGAATCATTGGATTACCCTAAATGAACCATGGTCTTATAGTAATAATGGTTATGCAGTTGGAACCTTTGCACCAGGTCGATGCTCTGAATGGCAAGATTCAACTTGTCTCGGAGGTGATTCAGGAACAGAACCATATATAGTTACACATAATTTACTACTTGCTCATGCAGCTGCTGTAGATCTGTACAGGAAAGAGTTCCAGGTTTGTTTAACCTTAATGAGAAACTTTCAAATCTTTATGGTTTATTTCTATAATGCCACGAGGGTTCAAGGACTCTTATATATATATATAGCTCTTTTACTTAATAACGTTAAAAACACTTGACACAGGAATATCAAGAAGGAGTGATAGGCATAACACTTATTTCTCGTTGGTTTGAGCCATATTCAGAAACTGAATCAGATAAAGATGCTGCTAAACGTGCACTTGACTTCATGTTTGGGTGGTAAGTGCTTAACTCTGCATAAGAATATGCATTCTCAAATGCGATGTTTTGATATGTAACAACGAATATAGGTACATGCAACCATTGACATCTGGAAAGTATCCAAAGAGCATGCGTTTTCTAGTTGGTAATCGATTACCAGAGTTCTCAAAACAAGAATCAAAACTTCTTGCCAAATCATTTGATTTTATTGGAATAAACTATTACACCACTCTTTGCGTTGCGGATGAACCCCATGTTGATCCTTCTAAACTTAGTTATACTGCAGATCCTCATGTCCGTTATTCAAGTGAGGAAGCTTCTATCTTTCAATTATTTAAATTATATTTGTTGAATTTTCTAATACAACACTTTTTGTTTTTTTTTTTCATCCGTCAGCCGAACGCAATGGTATTCTCATAGGTCAACCGGTGTGTATACGATTATGTCGTTCATTTTAATATTATTATTTCATATGGTTTTATGTAACTTTATATTTATATTTGCAGACCGCTTCTGATTGGCTATATGTTTGTCCGAAAGGAATCAAAAAGTTGTTGCTCTATACCAAAGAACAGTACAACGATCCTGTGATTTATATAACTGAAAATGGTAATTATATGAAAAGCAATTTTTATTGTCTTTAAAGAAAATATTTTGAGAAAATTATTTTGGAATTTCAATATAAAATTTTCTTTTAACGTGTTGATGTATTTTACTTTCAATTTATAGGAAGAGGCAATGAGGTCAGTCAAGACAAGGAGACACTTGAGGAAGCTCTTATAGATATTTATAGAATCGATTTTTATTATCGTCATCTGTATTATCTACTTTCAGCAATAAGGTAATGATTTATTTTTCACATATTTTAAATTTGTTTCTAACTCTAAATTTAAATATATTTTTATTGACTTTATAAGGGACGGCCATGTAAATGTAAAAGGATATTTTGCGTGGTCACTTTTGGACAATTTTGAATGGAGAGATGGCTATTTAATAGGATTTGGACTGAATTATGTGGACAGACAAACTCAGAAGCGATATCCCAAACTTTCAGCAAAGTGGTTTAAGAGTTTTCTTCAGAAAAAGTTATTAGGATAATTGCAACGCACATCTGTTACAATAGTTTGGGAGATAATCTCTTATGTAATGTTGCCTATTAATAAATTTCAGTGAAGAGTGAAGTGTGTCAGCTGTTAATCTTTTTATTGATGTAATGTTTTTTTTGTTAGTGAAATGTGGCTTTGCTTGTTTTTTATTTTAGAAGAAAACATATTTGTTTAATTTTTTATTTGTCATATTGGCTTATTATCAGTTGTATTTTTCTTTGACAAAAAAAAATTATATTAAGTGCACCATTTGAATACTTTAAATCATGTATAAATAGATAAAAAGTAGGGACACTCTTTTTTATTTAAGTCATGTATAAATGAATATCTAGACACAATTATATACAAAATTAATATCATTCTTAACTCAAAATCTTAAAATAATAGATTAATTTTATCCTTAAATATTGTTTCACTTTTTTATTTTTAACTAATATGAGATTTCGATTATATTCTCAATCTATTTCATATCTAATATCTCTTAAATCTCAATCTACTTCGGTCTTAAATCTTCTATGCTCATTAATCAAGCACAATCCTACATATTTTGCTATTTAATCTAGATACGTTAATATACCTAAAACTATATACTAAAGTAACAGTGTTCATACTTCTTAGATATTCTAGATATTATATATGTACGCTTACTTGTATAAGACCCTCAGATATAATCTCTTTAACTTAATAAGATGACAAATTTAACAATTAAATGTAGAAAAGGTTATGTGTGGAATACAGAAAAGGAAAGTCATTGCTAAAAAGTCGAATGACTTTATCCGAAACACGTTTTATCTTGAATGTCAAACACATATTTTTACAATAATAATATTTTGAAAAATACTATTTGTATTAATATAAGGGGAAACAAAATTATAATTATTTTGTGAAATGATAATGAAGTGCATTATTACTGCAGGTATTAATTGTTTCATTGATGATAAGGCCCCCACCCAATAGACTACTGAAGTACATTTTTGTTTTTCTTCAAACTTCTCAGCTAAACATCACACAAAACTTGAAGGAGAAGGGAAAGAAATTAAAAACCAACTAAAACTCAAAAGCTTACTTAATCAAAACTTCTGTTTATCAACTTGAGTATCTAAGTGTGTCTTTAAGCCATGTTTAAGTTTAAAAGAAGAAAAAAAAAAACAGAAAAGGATTTCTCAAAATCCTAGCAAAAATTCAGGTGAATAAAATTTGCATAGAGATAATTGTTTAAAAAATGGAAAATGAATAATTTTGTTTTCTATTTAAACCTTAAAAACTCATTTTTAACTTCTTTAACTTTGTAATTAAGAGAATAATGAAATTAAAAAATGATGCATTAAAATATTCTAATCCATGTATATGAAATATCAGATGATAAATGTATATGAAAAATGTAAATGTAAATAAGTAGGTTTTGGAAAGTATATCTCTATTTCTAATATTACAAAAATAAAACGATCTCCACTTGATAAATCTTGTATTATGATTACGATCTCTTCAAATTTAAAATTACTATCACAATTATTCTTTAGAAAATATTGAAGGATTATTATTGCATTTGTTTTTTAACCTTTAACGGTTTTATTCCCATAAAGTGAGTTTGGTTAGGATGTGGAAAGTGATAAAGTGAAGTGTATGATTGTTGTAGGTGTTAATGAGAAAACCCCCACCCTACAATGTAGAAATCCTACAAATTTTTTGGTGGCACATTGAACACACTTATAAATTGTCTTTAATATCCTACTCTATATAATAAGTTAACGCTATATTAAATGCGTCTCCATGTCTCTCTCTATGTTCTACATATGGTAGTTGTTGCAAATAGTATAAATATAAATATGGTACAACATTCCTCATCTTCAACATAAATTTTCACTTTGAATTTTATCCAATATTTTTGAATTTTCATTCATTGATATGTCAATGATAAAACAAAACTAAAATGAATGAATATTATGTATTTTACTAAAGAAAGTGAATATTTTTTTATTTTGAGAAAAATCAAACACAACTATGGTTTCTTGCAACTCTAGAATTGCCTACAATGTAGTCATCCAAATACTTTACTTTTTAAATCGATTTTATGAAATTGAGTTAGAGTTAAAATTCATTTTTTAACATGATATCAAAATTATAAAACTATTGTTATATCTATTTAAATATTATAAAATAGTCACACACATAAATCTTCACACTAGTAAAATACTCTCACATATTTGTTTTTGATATTACTTCAAAAATCTTTTTTTTTTCAAGAGAGGTGTCTTATGTGTATATAAACAAATATCCATTTATAGTTTTATTTTATGTGAAACTTTCACTAGTGCAGCGAGGGGCTTTTACCGCGGTTATTTTTCACTATACGTCGCGGTTTACGAACCGCGGCATATTCAGCCGCGGTAGTAAGTCAGAGACTTTAGGCCGCGGTTATGACCGCGGTATATAGGTTGCGGAATATGCCGCGGTTGTCCAAAAAACCGCTGCCTAAATCCTTTTTTAAAAAAAAAAATTTTTGTCCACTATATGCCGCGGTTGGGGTTACAACCGCGGCATATCCCCTGCAGTTTTTTAAAATTGCAGGTCTGTTTTTGTGATATCCACTACCACAAAAACAGACCTGCATATAGTAGTGTCTTGAATCTCTGCAAAAAACAATTCATATTAATTAGTGTAATGAATTCAACATTTGGGAAAAAATCAAAATTTGTTAAAGTTATCAAAATTTGTTAAAGTTACCACTAATGAAGAAATCATGTTAAGAATGCAAAAGGGCATAAATACCTGGAACAGGGGCGACGAAAAAGCTTGGTGCAACAAAGGGGAATGGCAGTGGAGAGGAATGACAGGCGTTTCAAACGATTTTGATCGGCTAAAACTGTTTTTTATCGTCAAAAATGGGAAATGACCGAACAATTTTGAGTTTAAACGGTGAAGAAACGAGGGAACTGAGATGGGTGGTCGGCGGGAGAAGAAAACTCGAAGTTGTTGAGCGTTTGCGCGAACAAGACGATATTGTTCCAAAGTTTTATTTTTTAACTCTGACTGGGGAATCTACCGCGGTTCACTACTTAACCGCGGTATAAGATGACATTTTTGAAATTATTTTTAAACTATATGCCGCGGTTCGGCGGCAACCGCGGTATAAGATGACATTTTTGAAATTATTTTTAAACTATATGCCGCGGTTCGGAGGGCAACCGCGGTATATTCCTCTAAATATTTCAAATTCATTTTAAATTTATTTCAGGTAGGAGAATAGGTTGCGGTTACTCTCAGAACCGCGGCATATACCCCTGCAACTTCTGAAATTCTCTGATTCAGTCAGCCCCTGCAATAAATTGGCAGGGGTATATGCCGCGGTTTTCCAGAGAACCGCGGCATATAGGCTGTTATTTAATTTTTTTTTCAGATGTGGCGTCAAAGGGGATGGTTGACTGGCGTATATGCCGCGGTTTCCCTCTGAACCGCGGCATATTCCTTCGATTTATTTACAAAACTGCCACCGCACACCATTATGCTGCGGTTTCTAGTGAACCGTGGCATAATGTGCGCTGTAAAAACCCAATTTTTTACTAGTGTTTGTATCCTAACAATAATATTTTCATGGAGTAGAAACAATGAGTTACTTTTTTTCCTTGTAAGTTGAAACAACTGAATTTCCTCCATCCAATATAAAAGCAAGTAACAAAGGAGAAGCTGTATACACAGTCACCGACAATACTCTTAATGGTGCAACCGCTACCATAAAACCAGGGAATGTTTTTTTAACCATATGGTACAAAAAATTGATTTGGTTTATTCAAATTGTAATGAACAATAAAATCTAGTATTTTAATTTATAAAATAAAAACCTTAATTATCTAAAAAATAATAATAATAAATAAAAATAAAAACAATGATCGTAGCAATTATTAATTATCAAAATTGTGTTACAACTTTGTATATAGATTAGGATATCTCAAATGTCTTGTTTTATTTATTTTATGTTTTTTCACCTATAAAAAAGCACGAAGCAAAATGTAGACAAGATGACAAGCAAGAACGTGTAGAACTAAGCAAGAAGGTGTAGGAGTTGTGGTGGAGTGGTGGATATATATATATATATATATATATATATATATATATATATATATATATCCTGAGAAAAATATTAATCTATTATATCTAATATTGAACATGACATGTAACGAGTTAGCCCATTACCTGCAATAAATTCTGAGAAATATCCTCCATCTGTTGTCGATGCTCTTTCTCTCAATCGAACCACTTTTCCAAAGGGCTTCGTTTTCGGGACAGCATCCTCGGCTTACCAGGTATCCAAATGCTTTCTTATACTTAGTTCTATATACTACACCTTTCGAAAAATATATCTTCATAAAAGTAATGGAGATGTAGCAGTCGATGAATGTACATGAACTTTGCTAATTGTTGTTGGACCTTTCATGGTTAATGATTTCAATCTTCTTTTAAAATTATTGATATATAGATGGAAAGGTTGGTGCAAGCGAGGAGGGTGTAAACCAAGAAGGAATCGATTATTGCAATCGCCTCATTGATCATCTCACAGCCAACGGTCAATGTCCATGTTTTCCTCTCTTGGTTTTTCTTCGATAAAACTTCTATTTTATAATATATTTTTTTTAAGTGAATGAGATAAGGATTTAAATATTAATGTTGCAGGTCTAAAACCATACGTTACACTTTTTCACTGGGATCTTCCCCTAGCTTTAGAAGAGGAGTATGGAGGTTTTTTATCCTATAATATTGTGTAAGTTATACAAATTATTAAAGAAGGGTAGGATCACACATTTTTACATTAATTTGATAAATTAAATAACAAGTGTTATTGACATTTGTGGATAATCTAATTTTGTTCAAAGATATTCTTACTAAAATATTAAGAGGTTGTGAAATTTTAAAATATGATCTTAGAAGGTTTGATATTACGCTATAGGCAAATTGTGATAGAGTGGTAAAAATTTTTTTACGTGTTTGTTAAAATGACACGGCTTAGTTTGTCATTTTCATATTAAGAGATGAATTTCTGTTTAGTAATTGGTTTTAAAAATGAACATAAACGGAGTTAAATTGAAGTGGCGAAAGAATTTCACTTTTTCTTCTCTCACCAACTTTTTCTCTCTTCTTATATTTTTATTAAATATTTATTTTTTCTGTCTCTTCCTCCGCAACCTCTAACTCCAGAATAACCACTTCTCGGGTGAGTTCTCTCTGAGTCTCACTTGCTTCGCTGGTCTCACTCGCTTGGATTATCCTCCAACAACTTCAACAGTCAAATCTCTTTCTCCGTCAACAACTTAACCCACCTCATCGGTCTCTTCTTGGAACACAACCCCCACAGGAAACGTAGATCTCTGTGGCCCGTAGTTGAAGGCTTACAACCTCTTCTTCCCGGCTCCAGCGCTGTCTCCCTCCTCCAATTCGACCCCGGCCACGACGCTGGGACATGTGTGTTCGGAAACGTGAAATCCGAGGTTGATGTTTGAGGGTGTGGATTCGGAGTGTGGTGATCTCATTTGGGGTTTGGACTCGAGTTCGAAACGAGAGAACTGGTGTTCCATGGAAGTAGTTGGGAAGTCGAGAAAGTCAGAGAAAAAATGGTCCATTGTTTCAAATGAGTGAGAAGTTGAAGATTGGTAACAGATGGAGTTTGATTGAGATGAGGTGAGATTTGGTTCCTCAAATAGAAAAGAGAAGTTATTTCTGGTGACATCAGAAGAGGGTGTGATTGGAAGAGAAGAGAATTCTCCAAGAAGGTGCAGTTTTATTTGATTGAGAGCAGAAAGTTGAAGAGGATTTAAGTTTGCCATACAACTGTTGAAAATATAATGTTATATTGTTATTAAATTTTCAACATGCTAGTTTTTTATTTGAAAACAATGTTCCTCTGTAAATAAAAAGAAACAGAAAAAAAGTGAAAAAAAATCGTGAAACTTATTTGTTAATGTTCTTTTGTAAAAGAAATTCTTGTTTTTGTGTGTTTGTTGCAATTATTAAAATTTAAAAAAATATAAATAATTGAAATTCGGACAAAAATACATTTTCTTAATTATATTATAATACAAACTTGTGTGTAAAACTAATCAAATCAGTTTTGCATTTTAAAATTCTATAACAATGTGCCTTTTTTTAGTATATAATAATGGAGTATTTGTTAACTTAAAATGAAATTGTAGCCTGTTAGGAAGTGTTAAAACAATTTCATTTTTCATGTACTACTAAATCTAGCAGAGAACAGTAACTATTTAACTTTAATAAATAATTTAATGTTTTTATTTAGATGCGTGATTCATTTTGATTTTATTTTTGGTTTTTATTTAATTGGGTTTCTACTTTATTAAAATAGATTTAATGGTATATATCTTTACATTGATATTAATATTATTTAAAAATTATATAGATTTGTCACTTATAAAAATTTAAGAATTTAAGCATAAACAGTTATCTAAATTTTAATATATAAATTCTGATTTAGAAATGGTTTCTTACGTGGAAGAAGATGGAGAAGGAGCGTGCTTAAGATGTTCAAGAAGTTGAAGGAAATTTTTGAGTGTTTTAGAGATAGTGGAAAATGAAGATATATAGCCAAACAGATGTTCATGTTTCGGCGGAGGTGCATGCAATGATATAAAAAAGATTAAAAAAGAGAGTAAAAGTTGGGACATTTTAGAAAAATCAGAGGAGAAAGAAGAAAAAGTGAATATTCTTTCGACACGTCAGTTGGGAATTAACTCCATTTTTGTCCATTTAAGGAAAGAGACTCAATTTATACAATTTTGAGACTCAATGTCTACACTTTAAAACCGGATACTAAAGAGAAATTCATCTCTTAACATGGAGACCAAGTAAACATTTAAGCATTATTATTATTATTATTATTATTATTATTATTATTATTATTAAATATTATTACTTATTATATTATTAAGAACCGATAAATGTTTTAAACTTTTTCATTGCTAGAATTTGTCCTTAATTTAAATGTAAACTTTTATAAAAGTATGTGAAAGTTTTTCAGAGATACATTCAAACAGTCCATAATAAGTGGTTTTCTTTTACAATTTTTTATTTTGTAATTCTAAATTTCAAATTCATGGTTACTATATATTTTAAATTTTAAATTTCTCGTTGAGAATTATAAATCTTAATTTTATAAAAGGATTGAAATGGAAATGTTACTTTTTTTTTTATCTTCAAAATTTTTAAAAAATTACAATTTTCACCTTTTAATGATACTCTATGTTATTGAAATTATTTTTTAAATTATTACTTAAATTTTACATAATTGCATTGCAATTTTATTTCAAATGATTTACTATTTAGTTTATTAAAAATATCATTATTCAATTATTTATTTATTGTTTTATATCATTATTTAATTTTTATTACTATTATATTAGTATTATTATGTCATTATATTATTATTTAACATTATTACATGTTATGATAAATTATTAATTTTTAAAAACTATTAAATTTGTTGAATTCTTCATTCTTCAAATTTTGTTCCTATAATATGAACTCTTCTTATAGATTACAAATGTGAAAATTTATTTAGACATTAAAAGGGGTCTATTAAATAACGGCATATTTTTTTACATTTTTTATTTATTTTAAATTCCAATATCAAACTTTCTTACTATAAGTTTACCGTTTTTTTAGATTTCAATTTTCAAAATCAAAATTAATATATATATATATATATATATATATATATATATATATATATATATATATAAAACAAGTTTCAAATTTACCAATATAAATTTCAATTTTAGAATAATATTCAAATTAAAATAAATCGTTATATTTTTAAAAGTTGAAAGAGTTTATGATTTTGAGTTTTTAACAATACACTTATTTTTATATTAATGAAATTATTATTTAAATTTAACATAAATATATTATAATTTTAAAATAACTACTATTCACAATATTTTATTATTTAATTTATAATGTCATTTATTAAATATTTATTTATTAACTTACGTATTTTTAGTTATTATTATTATTTGTCATTATTCACATATTTTTATTAAATATTTTGAATTCTTCATATTTTAAATTTTGTCCCCATATTAAATTTGAACTTTTAGGATAAGTTATATATATATATATATATATATATATATATATATATGAAAAAGTTGTTTAAAAGTATTGAAAAGATTCATTAAGAAAACTATGAATAAAATTATAAAATATGGATATTACTATATTGAACGTCGTAGTGAAAAATTTCATCCATTAATTTATTTATTTATTCGTATAAGTTGAGTTTCATCTCTTTCTCTTGGTCTTTTCCTAATATAGATGTTGTATATGAGCTTCTTAGATTTTATTACATGAAAAAAAAGTAATAAAATCTTAACTTTGACTGAGTGATGAGTTACAATTTTTTTTAGATTTGATTTATAGATTTATTTTTCATCCAGAATCATTCCAAACTGCAGTGAATCTCTCAGTATAGATTAAATTAGTAGTATTGACCAATACAATTTGAGTATATGGCTGAGCTTCATTCTAAATTACTTATAAAACTATATTTAGCTATAACTTTATGTTCTTCTTCTCTATAAAATGGAATATTACACATCATAGTTTCAGTGAGTAGAGTCTAAGATTTAGCAATGAACATGGCATGCAACCACTTTATTCTCCTTCTCTTCTTCGCTATTCCTCTCACATCACAATCAATTACTTTCGCTGGTCCTACATCTATTGTTGATGTTTCTTCACTCAATCGAAGTAGTTTTCCGACAGGCTTCGTTTTTGGAACAGCATCAGCAGCATACCAGGTATACATATTCAGGTTTCATTTTTTTTATTATATTGAATTTTTTTTTAATATTAACTAGTTAGATTTGGAACTACATCTCTTGGAGTTTAATTAGCAACCAACGTGTAATGTTATAATACCATTTGATCAAAGATCCTGTAGTTCATATATACACACTGTTGTTATCACTTATTTTAAAGAATAACTATTCAGATTTGAACGAAGCACGAGCGCATATAGTTATTGATGTATTTATCATTCTATTCATTGTACAAAGTAAATAAAGATGACATTATTTATCCTATTGGCAAAAACCTTGTGACAAATCTTATATCAACTATAAATAAAGTAAATTTACAATATTTACAAATATCACCTTACCATAAAAAGTATATGCAAATCTCATTGTCTTTAATGGACTTTTGATACAAAAACATTACATATGTAAAATCATGAATTCCTGTCCTTGAGTTGACACATGACAAGTGTCTTATGTATATATACACATATAGATATTCTGATGATAAAAAAGTAAATTGATTTTATAAAATTGAATTAAATTTAAACTAATTTTATAAGTTGAATTAGGTTATTTTTTTATAAATAAATGTGAGTTGTTAGTATGTTGTTCATAAAAAGAGTTAAACTCGTAACTTTTTTTCACTCTCTTTTTTCAAACTCTTCAAACCAACTTTATATCTCTCAATGTTAATGCAAAAAGTTGAATTAGGGTTAAAATTTACTTGTTAGTAATGCTAATAATCCATTCCTAACAAGAAGTTAACCTTTAAAATTTGAACCTAAACTCACATAAATTTATGTTCATGTTGTAGTACGAAGGTGCTGCAAAAGAAGATGGAAGAGGACTAAGTATGTGGGATGTATTCACCCACAAATATCCAGGTATATTTTGTTGAAGTTTCATATTCATTAAACATAAGAAGATTTCGTAATATATAAGTAAGTTGAAATTTTATCTTAAAAAGTTAATTTTATAAGATTCAGTTAAATTTAAAATTTATATTTTAATATTTTTTATGTTTTCATCTCTAACAATCTATAAAGTAATTTTATGAGCTCTGAGCTCAGTTTTACGTTTTACAATAGCCTGATTATACATGTATAATACTTACAGAGAAAATAAAGGATAAAAGTAGTGGAGATGTAGCAGTTGATCAGTATCATCGCTATAAGGTAAAGTCCAAATTCTGATTCAACGAAGAAACCAAGTATCACTCTCCCTCAAAGTAATTAATCATTTTTCTAGTGTTGTTTTCTGTTTATATAACAGGGAGATATTCATATAATGAAGAATATGAATCTGGATGCTTACAGATTCTCCATCTCTTGGTCCAGAATCCTACCAAGTGAGATCAAAGTTCATCAACAATTATTAATTATTTTCGTAATTATTGTATTTGTACAATTCATGTTAATGATTTCAATCTTTGTAAATCATAAATAGAAGGAAAGCTGAGTGGAGGTATAAATCACGAAGGAATCGATTATTACCACAACCTCATCGATCATTTGCTACTCAACGGTCAACATTAATTCTTTACTCTCTCTTTTTTTCTTAATTAAAAATTTTACATTTGATAATAGATTTTTAAGTAAGTGACAATAGTTATATGCGAAATATTAATATTTCAGGTATACAACCATATGTGACACTTTTTCACTGGGATATTCCTCAAGCTTTACAAGAAGACTATGGTGGTTTCTTAAGTCCTCTCATTGTGTAAGTTTTACAAAATTTATCTTTTATGTCATAACTAAAAATAAAAATACGAATGAAATGTAAGATAACTTAGTAATCTAATTTCCATAAATAGTTATTTCCTTGATGTTAACTTTACACTAATTTATTATCATTATAACTACCATGAATATAATTCATCCATCACTGATTTTCAGAAATGATTTTCGTGACTATGCGGAACTTTGTTTCGAAGAATTTGGAGATAAGGTGGAAACATTGGATTACTTTAAACGAGCCATGGTCTTTTAGTAGGGGTGGTTATGCACTTGGGAGCTTTGCACCAGGTCGATGTTCCCAATGGTTAAATCCAGAATGCACTGGTGGTGATTCAGGAACAGAACCTTATGTAATTTCACATTATCAACTACTTTCTCATGCAGCAGCTGTTCAAGTGTACAAGAAAAAGTATCAGGTTTTTTAGTCTTCTCCAAAAGCTTTATAGTTAATTAGACTTCAGCATTGCTATATGGTTAAACTATTTTTGTACAACTCTTTTACTTAACATTTGGAACACTTTGCTTAAGGAATCTCAAAGGGGAGTGATAGGCATAACACATGTGTCTCATTGGTTTGAGCCATTTTCAAATACCACATCAGATAAAGAAGCTGCGCAACGAGCTCTTGACTTTATGTATGGATGGTAAGTACTTCACTCTCCATTTAAATATTACCACTCTTAAAAATAAAATTATGTTAGAATATAAAATTTAAGATTAACTCAACCTTGTAAAATCGACTTATAACATGAAATTTATACTTATTTATATACTGGAAACTGTCTTATTGTCCGTCTATTCGAAACTTTCAACACATGTCCTTCATACTGAGAAATATATATATTGAGTTTAGGGACTAAACATTAATTATTGGTATGATAATTTTGTACAATAGGCTCGACAAACAAAAAATCTCGTTATGATAGACTTTAAATTATAATTATGATATTATATTAAGAAGTGAATTTTAAACTTATACAATCATATAAGATTGTACTCATTTATATATTATAAATTTATCTTATAACTATAATTGATGTGGAATATCTTGAGTTATCTAGAGTCACACTAATTAAAGTTGTTATTACGTGTTATATTGTTCTTGTATTTTCAAGAGTAAAATATTCTAAGTTTTGGATTTGTACTATATTATATTATTTTGGTAGTAGGTATGTGAATAATTTGGAGTTATTCAACAAAGAAAAGTATGAAATTTTGATATTTTGTAATAATAATTATAGGTACATGGAACCATTGACATCAGGAAAGTATCCAGAGAGCATGCGTTCCTTGGTTGGTAAAAGATTACCAGAATTCACTAAAGAAGAAGCAAAACTTCTTGTTGGTTCATTTGATTTTCTTGGATTAAACTATTACACCACTTACTATGCTGCCGATGCACGCAAAACCAAACCTAATTATGAAACAGATTGCAAGGCCAATCTTTCATGTAAGTAGAACTTTAACTATCACTTATTTAAATAACATATCTTATACTTTCATAATATCACATTTTGTTTTTTGTTTTTGTGGGCTAGCTATTCGTAATGGTGTTCCAATAGGTCCATCGGTATGTATGCAATCATTTGAAATTTTATGTTCATATTATTATTGGTTTATTTGGTTTTGTATAACTTCATATTTATATTTGCAGAGCGGTTCTAGTTGGTTATACGTTTATCCTAAAGGAATTAGAGAATTGTTGCTCTATACAAAAGAAAAGTACAACATTCCTTTGATTTACATAACTGAAAATGGTAATTAAAACAAAACATCATTTTATTATCTTTGAAATATCTCATTAAGTAATTATTTAGGCAAAATTATTTAAAATATGTAGCTTTAATATAACTTTTTGCATGTTTATAAGTAATCTTTCTTCTATCATTTTTAACGTATATTGCTTTTAATTTGAAGGTGTAAGTGAATTGGACGAACCAACAGTATCGTTAAGGAAATCCCTTTACGATAAACATAGAGTTGACTACTATTATCACCATCTTTATTATATAAATTCGGCAATTAGGTAATTAATTATTTCTTTATTGCTCAAAAATTATTTTATTTGCAAATTTAATTTATTTATTTTATTGACTTTTACTAGGGATGGCGTAAACATAAAAGGATATTTTGCTTGGTCATTGTTGGACAACTTCGAATGGAATGATGGTTATGCAGTACGCTTTGGAATTCACTTTGTGGATTATAAGAATGGCTTAAAACGATATGAAAAACTCTCTGCAAAATGGTTTAAGAACTTTCTTAAAAGGTCTTAGATTATATAGTTAGTTCTTAATCTTTAAGGAACTCTACTATTAGAATAAATTCGTAGAGTAAGCTCATGTAATGTAATAGATATAGGGTTAAATCATTCCATTAGTTTCATTTTTTTAGAAAAATTGTAATCGGTACCATGTTTCGATTTGGTTTCTAATATGAAAAAATTGATACAATTAGGTTTTTTCGTTAATAATGTACTAACATTATTAAAGAGATGTCACATGTCACTTATTTTTTTTTCAATATTTTTAAAAATAAAAACTTGTCACATGTTAAAGTAACATCATGTCATATGACAGAGACAATGTGATGTCACTATGATAGTGTCACATATTACTCTCATGCGTGGTGTCATTGTTTAGCTTTAATTTGATCTCTATATTTTTATTTTATCTCAATTTAGTCATAATTTTTTTTATGATTGAATAAAAATTGTTACTTTTAAAAAATTTTAGATTGGATTGAGACAAAATAAAAATAGAAAGATTAAATTAAAACTAAAACAATAACACTTAATATGACAGTGACACATGGCACTATCACTACCGTACGACACCACATGAGTTTGACACATGACAATTTTTTTTTTACAAAAATTAAAATAAAAATAATTAAAAATTATTTAAAGAAAAAAAACATTAACTAAATAAATAAATACTTATTAACTTAATTACTTTAAGTGTTATTATGCATTAAATAATATTTTAAATTGTTTATACTATTTAATACCTTATAATTAAAAAATTAGTCCCAAACTTTATTTAACACATAACATTGGTAGTTTATAAGTTTTAAAACTTGAAAACCTAAGAAATAAAGTGGAGGGTTTTAAAGCTAAACCCTTTCCAGCACATCCTATGGGAATTATTGAAAACCTTTCCACCCTGACTTGGATTTCGACAACTTTTTTTTTTCACCATAATAAACAACACCAAAGGCAATGCAATTTATTTTTTATTTAAATACTATTTTTTCTTTCTTTTCTTTTAATTTTTTTAATTAAGTTTTAATTTTTGTTAATTTTATTTATTAAAGATTTTTTTATAGCACGGTTTAAATAATTCACAATATATAAATTGTGTATCAGTTCGTGGTATTTTATTTTTTAAATTTTTAAATTTTTTTAAAACGTAAGCTTTAAAAAAGCTTGCGTGTAGACCATTCTCTTCAAACTACAATTTCTTGACTCTCTTTCGCCTCTGAATGAGTCACTATGTATAGAGTCTCTCACATGTAACACAATCCTCTATAGACCACGTCCTCTTGTATTAAAAAGTCATATTCTCATAATTTTTTAAATTAAAAGAAGAGTTACACCGTGTTCTTAAAAATAATCTTTAAGGTGGACAACGAAAAGCGAAGATGGAAATGATGTTCATTTTTGCTGATTTTTTTAAATCTGTCACACCAATCAAGTTCTACACTAATTCTTACAAACTTTACTTCCAAGTTCACTCTCAATTACCTTCAAATCCACTTAAACAAACAACAAAAGATTTACTCTCAAATTCATTCAATCATTCTCTTCCAAATCATCTTAAATGAACAAAGCATAATAAAGAATCCATGATAAACAGAGTAAAAACATCATCTTGTGTTTTCATCACATCACCATCATTCCTTTGTCCAAATTATTTTTTCTAAATGACATAAACACCCTTCAATTCACACTTCTGTAGAAATTTGGATTGTTTTCTTCTTTAGATTTTTAGTTATGCATTTCTACTCAACTTTCAAAATACGTATTTTAGTATATTAACAAAATTATAAATATATGTTAAAACATTAAAATTAATATATTTTGAAAATTGGGTAAAGATACAACATAACAAAACAATCTATGAGAGAAGCTAGACTCTCCCACTAGTTTCCAAGTTCAACTTTGTTATTTCTTTTTCTCTTTTAAGAGGCATTAAAAGTTATAAATATATTATTTGTTGTCTCTTAATTAATATAAAACTATTTATTGTATGCAAACTTTCTAAATATTAATATATTTTTTAAATAAACACTTGTTTGTTTTTTTAGGATAGCGAGACAAAGAACGTGACTTACGGAGTTATGTACGACCCAAATAAAGAGAATCTCCTATATTTGGTCCAAATGTTGGGAAAAGAAGAGCAAATATAAAAGATACTTATAGTGGAAAATACAAATAAAAATTCAAACCTTGCAACAACCCAATTTATGTAAGGCCAACCAACTATCAACTATTAATTAATATTTTTTCATTCTCCAAAACAACTCTTATTATTGAGGAAGTGTCATAATAAAGGTTTTAAATGAGTGGTTTGATTGAAAATGGAACAATTTAATTTAATTCAATATTTTAATTACAAATTTTATAATTTGACTTGATCTTCTCGTATTAAGTGGTTGACTTGATGTTTTAATTTTTAATTTATTTTATATATTTATTATAGTTCAATCAAAATAAATAAACTTTACTCATTTAATTTATTCACAACCCTATAATTAAATTAAAGTGTAAAGTGTAAGTACTTATTATAAAAAATAATATTTAAAAATCAAAGTCTGAATTTATATAATTGATCAAACAAATAAATTAAAAATTTTAATTATTCAAATATGAGAGACACATATTTTATAATTTCAAATTCTTAGAAATTTCACTTCTGCCAAAATGATATTCAACGGAAATTCCTAACAGATATAAAATGACTCCCTTTTGAATTTTAAACAGTTATTTTTCCAAACTCTAAATAAAAATAATGTTTTTATTAATAAATAATTGTTATAAATAACTCATATTTAGAATTTTTTTAGTGGCCCTTACAAACAAATTGATTAGTATTCCTTTTGAAAAACATAAAATTCGAATTTAAAGACTACAAATAATTTCATTTATAATTTATGATTCTTTCCATGTAACTATTTATGAGCATTTAGAATAATTGAATAAGTTAATTTAATATTGGCATAATAGGATGAAGATGTAATGGACAAAAATTCTGATTAAGCAGTGATTGGTGGATAATGAAAAAGTTTAAATATAATTTTAATCTACGCGAAATTAAAATTTATTTTTATTGTAAATTTTGATAAATTATGGTTTTTAACTTTTCTTAAAAATAAATAAATTCTTATTAACTTAATTATTTTAAGTGTTATTATGTATTAAATAATATTTTAAATTGTTTATATTATTTAATACCTTATAATTAAAAAATTAGTCCCAAACTTTATTTAACACATAACATTAAGTAGTTTATAAGTTTTAAAACTTGAAAACCTAAGAAATAATGGAGGGTTTTAAAGCTAAACCCTTTCCAGCACATCCTGTGAGAATTATTGAAAACCTTTCCACTCTGACTTGATTTCGACAACTTTATTTTTATTTTCACCATAATAAGCAACACCAAAGGCAATGCAATTTATTTTTTATTTAAATACTATTTTTTCTTTCTTTTCTTTTAATTTTTTTAATTAAGTTTTAATTTTTGTTAATTTTATTTATTAAATATTTTTTTATAGAACGGTTTAAATAATTCACAATATATAAATTGTGTATCAGTTCGTGGTATTTTATTTTTAAAATTTTTTTAAAACGTAAGCTTTAGAAAAGCTTGCGTGGCCATTCTCTTCAAACTACAATTTCTTAACTCTCTTTCGTCTTTGAGTGAGTCACTATATATAGAGTCTCTCACATGTAACATAATCCTCTATAGACCACGATCGCTTGTATTATAAAGTTCTAATTCTTTAAATTAAAAGAAAAGTTACACGTGTTCTTAAAAATAATCTTTAAGGATGGACAACGAAAAGCGAAGATGAAAATGATGTTCATTTTTATTGATTTTTTTAAATCTGTCACATCAATCAAATTATACACTAATTCTCAAAAATTTTACTTCTAAATTCACTCTCAATTACCTTCAAATCCACTCAAACAAATAACAAAAGTTTTATTCTCAAATCCATTCAATCACTCTCTTCTAAATCATCTCCCCAAATCATCTTAAATGAACAAAGCATAATAAAGAATCCATGATAAACAGAGTAAAAACATTATCTTGTGTTTTCATCGCATCACCATCATTCCTTTGTCCAAATTATTTTTTCTAAATGACATAAACACCCTTCAATTCACACTTCTGTAGAAATTTGGATTGTTTTCTTCTTTAGATTTTTAGTATTGCATTTCTACTCAACTTTCAAAATACATATGTTAGTATATTAACAAAATTATTAATATATGTTAAAACATTAAAATTAATATATTTTGAAAATTGGGTAAAGAAACAACGTAACAAAACAATCTATGAGAGAAGCTAGACTCTCCCACCAGTTTCCAAGTTCAACTTTGTTATTTTCTTTTTCTCTTTTAAGAGGCATTAAAAGTTATAAATATATTATTTGTTGTCTCTTAATTAATATAAAACTATTTATTGTATCCAAATTTTCTAAATATTAATATATTTTTTAAATAAACACTTGTTTTTTTTTTAGGATAGCGAGACAAAGGACGTGACTTACGGAGTTATGTAGAGAGGAGCAAATATAAAAGATACTCATAGTGGAAAATACAAACAAAAATTCAAACCTTACAACAACCACATTTATGTAAGGCCAACCAACTATCAACTATTAATTAATATTTTGCATTCTCCAAACTTACCCTTATTATTAATTACAAATTTTATAATTTAATAAACTTTACTCATTTAATTTATTCACAACACTATAATTAAATTAAAGTGTAAGTACTTATTATAAAAAGTAATATTTAAAAATCAAAGTATGAATTTATATAATTGATCAAAAAAATAAATTAAAAATTTTAATTATTCAAATATGAGAGACACATTTTTTATAATTTCAAATTCTTGAAATTTCACTTCTGCCAAAATGATATTCAACGGAAATTGCTAACAGATATAAAATGACCCCCTTTTGAATTTTCAACCGTTATTTTTTCAAACTCTACATAAAAATAATGTTTTTATTAATAAATAATTGTTATAAATAACTCATATTACAAACAAATTGATTAGTATTCCTTTTGAAAAACATAAAATTCGAATTTAAAGACTACAAATAATTTCATTTATAATTTATGATTCTTTCCATGTAACTATTTATGAGCATTTAGAATAATTGAATAAGTTAATTTAATATTGGCATAATAGGATGAAGATGTAATGGACAAAAATTCTGACTGAGCAGTGATTGGTGGATAATGAAAAAGTTTAAATATAATTTTAATCTACGCGAAATTAAAATTTATTTTTATTGTAAATTTTGATAAATTATGGTTTTTAACTTTTCTTAAAAATAAATAAATTCTTATTAACTTAATTATTTTAAGTGTTATTATGTATTAAATAATATTTTAAATTTTTTATACTATTCAATACCTTATAATTAAAAAATTAGTCCCAAACTTTATTTAACACATAACATTGGTAGTTTATAAATTTTAAAACTTGAAAACCTAAGAAATAAAGTGGAGGGTTTTAAAGCTAAACTCTTTCCAGCACATCCTATGGGAATTATTGAAAACCTTTCCACCCTGACTTGATTTCGACAATTTTATTTTTATTTTCACCATAATAAACAACACCAAAGGCAATGCAATTTATTTTTTATTTAAATACTATTTTTTCTTTCTTTTCTTTTAATTTTTTTAATTAAGTTTTAATTTTTGTTAATTTTATTTATTAAAGATTTTTTTATAGCACGGTTTAAATAATTCACAATATATAAATTGTGTATCAGTTCGTGGTATTTTATTTTTTAAATTTTTAAATTTTTTTAAAACGTAAGCTTTAATGTCATATTTGTTGGTATAAAATTTTTGTAGGTATTAAAATATGATTATTCTTAGTTTCCTCGCTTCTTGAAGACGGATTTTACAGGAGTAAAACAACAACATTATAGCTCTTAACATAACACAGTAGAGGCTGCACTGGAACAAAAGTTTTAATATAAGTATTTTATTGTAGAAAAAGTTGTTAAAAAAACATTTTCGTTAATAACGGTAGAGGATGGTGTTGCGTGTGACAGACTCTATATATAGGGTTCATGCAGAGGCCAAAGAGAGTTAAGAAATTGCAGCTTGAAGAGAATGGCCTACACGCAAGCTTTCTTGCAGTTCAATGTCCTAACTTCTCCTCTTAGAGTTAGGCCACAGTGGGGAGTGGGGACCACCAAAGCAAAGCACATTGTGTGCAAGGCAGAGAAGGATGATGTGGAAGAGGTTGCAGCCACCACCCTTAGTCATGTCTCTCGCCGATTGGCCCTCGGCACTGCCCTCATCGGCGGTGCCGCTGCTGCTGGTGGCTCCAAGGTCTCACCTGCTGATGCTGCTGATGCAGAACTCTCTTTCCAGGAACCTGGTGGTATTTATTTTACCCTTCATCACTTTTTTAAACATTTCATTTTTTGCATGTTTCTTTTCACGTGTCATTTGTTCAAATTCTTCGTCTGTCAAAAACAAGTTCTCCATTTTGAATCAAACATGAATTTTTCACTGTATCACTTCTGCATTAAACACAATAAGAGTCGCGTAATCACTCAACATGACATGTAACGACTTTACTCTCTAGAAATTACCACATTACCAGCAATAACTTGCGAGGAATACCCTTCATCTGTTATCGATGCTCTTTCTCTCAAGCGAAACAGTTTTCCCAAGGGCTTCGTTTTCGGGACAGCATCCGCGGCCTACCAGGTATCCTCATAATATCTCTTATTCTTTTATGAGAAAACTTTGAGATTTCAACTTCATACGATTTTGTTACGTTGTTTATATGTATACCCATATATATAGTACGAAGGAGCGGCGTCTGAAGGTGGAAGAAAACCTAGTATATGGGATGTATTCACTCACAAGTATCCAGGTTCTTTTTTCTACCTTTCTAAATATAAATCCAACTAAAACAATTACAGATTACTTTTTATAACTTAAAAATGTATCTGTTTCTAAGTTTTTCAAAAATTATATATGAACTTAATAAAAATTGTAGATTATAGTCTGATTTTATAAACATGTAATGTTGCAGAGAAGATAAGGGATAGAAGTAATGGAGATGTAGCAATTGATGAATACCACCGTTACAGGGTAAAGTCCAATATCTTAATGATGACAGTCTAGGATGAATGAAGAAACCAATTATTTTTCTTCATCAAATCAATTAATTAAATTTTTGGACGTTGTTTTACATTTATATAACAGGAAGATATTAAGATAATGAAGGATATGAATCTGGATGCATACAGATTCTCCATCTCATGGTCTAGAATAATACCAAGTGAGAAAAAAGTTGATGAACTATTATTATTCTTTTTGTTATGATTGTTGTTGGATCTTTCATTGTTAATGATTTCAATCTTAATTTGAAATTATTGATATATAGATGGAAAGGTCGGTGAAAACGAGGAGGGTGTAAATCAAGAAGGAATCGCTTATTACAATCGCCTCATTGATCATCTCATAGCCAACGGTGAATGTCCATGTGTTCTTCTCTTGGTTTTTCATACATTTTATAATATATTTTTTAAGTGAATGAGATATTGATTTAAATATTAATGTTGCAGGTCTAAAACCATATGTGACACTTTTTCACTGGGATCTTCCCCAAGCTTTAGAAGAGGAGTATGGAGGTTTTTTATCCCCTAATGTTGTGTAAGTTGTACAATTTTTTTTTTATATTCAACTCAGTACTATTACAAATATGTGTATATATATGATTTGTTTTCTTTTGAGATAATATAATCTTTTAAGAAAAAAACATAAATTATGATGACAATTTTTTTAAAACAAAGTTACCCCTTATTAAGAGTTACAATGGATTTTTTTTTATTAAAATAAAAATTTAGGTAAAATATTAAAGACCAGTGTTATTGACATTTATGGCTAACCTAATTTTGTTCAAAGAGATTCTTAGTAAAATATTACCAGGTTTTGAAATTTTAAAATATGATCTCATAAGGTTTGATATTAAGCTATAGCTAGGGGGATTGTATACTAATTGTGAATTTAAAAATATTTCAGGAGTGATTTTCGAGACTACGCAGGAATTTGTTTCAAATACTTCGGAAACAGGGTGAATCATTGGATTACCCTAAATGAACCATGGTCTTATAGTAATAATGGTTATGCAGTTGGAACCTTTGCACCAGGTCGATGCTCTGAATGGCAAGATTCAACTTGTCTCGGAGGTGATTCAGGAACAGAACCATATATAGTTACACATAATTTACTACTTGCTCATGCAGCTGCTGTAGATCTGTACAGGAAAGAGTTCCAGGTTTGTTTAACCTTAATGAGAAACTTTCAAATCTTTATGGTTTATTTCTATAATGCCACGAGGGTTCAAGGACTCTTATATATATATATAGCTCTTTTACTTAATAACGTTAAAAACACTTGACACAGGAATATCAAGAAGGAGTGATAGGCATAACACTTATTTCTCGTTGGTTTGAGCCATATTCAGAAACTGAATCAGATAAAGATGCTGCTAAACGTGCACTTGACTTCATGTTTGGGTGGTAAGTGCTTAACTCTGCATAAGAATATGCATTCTCAAATGCGATGTTTTGATATGTAACAACGAATATAGGTACATGCAACCATTGACATCTGGAAAGTATCCAAAGAGCATGCGTTTTCTAGTTGGTAATCGATTACCAGAGTTCTCAAAACAAGAATCAAAACTTCTTGCCAAATCATTTGATTTTATTGGAATAAACTATTACACCACTCTTTGCGTTGCGGATGAACCCCATGTTGATCCTTCTAAACTTAGTTATACTGCAGATCCTCATGTCCGTTATTCAAGTGAGGAAGCTTCTATCTTTCAATTATTTAAATTATATTTGTTGAATTTTCTAATACAACACTTTTTGTTTTTTTTTTTCATCCGTCAGCCGAACGCAATGGTATTCTCATAGGTCAACCGGTGTGTATACGATTATGTCGTTCATTTTAATATTATTATTTCATATGGTTTTATGTAACTTTATATTTATATTTGCAGACCGCTTCTGATTGGCTATATGTTTGTCCGAAAGGAATCAAAAAGTTGTTGCTCTATACCAAAGAACAGTACAACGATCCTGTGATTTATATAACTGAAAATGGTAATTATATGAAAAGCAATTTTTATTGTCTTTAAAGAAAATATTTTGAGAAAATTATTTTGGAATTTCAATATAAAATTTTCTTTTAACGTGTTGATGTATTTTACTTTCAATTTATAGGAAGAGGCAATGAGGTCAGTCAAGACAAGGAGACACTTGAGGAAGCTCTTATAGATATTTATAGAATCGATTTTTATTATCGTCATCTGTATTATCTACTTTCAGCAATAAGGTAATGATTTATTTTTCACATATTTTAAATTTGTTTCTAACTCTAAATTTAAATATATTTTTATTGACTTTATAAGGGACGGCCATGTAAATGTAAAAGGATATTTTGCGTGGTCACTTTTGGACAATTTTGAATGGAGAGATGGCTATTTAATAGGATTTGGACTGAATTATGTGGACAGACAAACTCAGAAGCGATATCCCAAACTTTCAGCAAAGTGGTTTAAGAGTTTTCTTCAGAAAAAGTTATTAGGATAATTGCAACGCACATCTGTTACAATAGTTTGGGAGATAATCTCTTATGTAATGTTGCCTATTAATAAATTTCAGTGAAGAGTGAAGTGTGTCAGCTGTTAATCTTTTTATTGATGTAATGTTTTTTTTGTTAGTGAAATGTGGCTTTGCTTGTTTTTTATTTTAGAAGAAAACATATTTGTTTAATTTTTTATTTGTCATATTGGCTTATTATCAGTTGTATTTTTCTTTGACAAAAAAAAATTATATTAAGTGCACCATTTGAATACTTTAAATCATGTATAAATAGATAAAAAGTAGGGACACTCTTTTTTATTTAAGTCATGTATAAATGAATATCTAGACACAATTATATACAAAATTAATATCATTCTTAACTCAAAATCTTAAAATAATAGATTAATTTTATCCTTAAATATTGTTTCACTTTTTTATTTTTAACTAATATGAGATTTCGATTATATTCTCAATCTATTTCATATCTAATATCTCTTAAATCTCAATCTACTTCGGTCTTAAATCTTCTATGCTCATTAATCAAGCACAATCCTACATATTTTGCTATTTAATCTAGATACGTTAATATACCTAAAACTATATACTAAAGTAACAGTGTTCATACTTCTTAGATATTCTAGATATTATATATGTACGCTTACTTGTATAAGACCCTCAGATATAATCTCTTTAACTTAATAAGATGACAAATTTAACAATTAAATGTAGAAAAGGTTATGTGTGGAATACAGAAAAGGAAAGTCATTGCTAAAAAGTCGAATGACTTTATCCGAAACACGTTTTATCTTGAATGTCAAACACATATTTTTACAATAATAATATTTTGAAAAATACTATTTGTATTAATATAAGGGGAAACAAAATTATAATTATTTTGTGAAATGATAATGAAGTGCATTATTACTGCAGGTATTAATTGTTTCATTGATG
>JAFNIE010000665.1:0-27261 GCA_027742785.1 Vigna reflexopilosa | reverse complement strand
GTGAAACTGAGATGGTAAAAAAAAATGAGGAGAAATGAGTGTGTTTGCCATGTATATTGACACTGGAGGCATAATTTGGGCGGGAAAATTCCCGGCTCTTTTTACCGACGGGCAAAAGCCTTCGGTAAATCCGTCGGTAAATGTCGCGAACTGGTTCATCTTCTTCCTCTTCCTTCCTCGCTATGTCAATTTTTTTTTGCATCACCACGAACTCTGCCACCAAAACGCATCACGCGAATAACCACAGAGAGTTGAGCTTCCCGGAAAAGTTTACGACCGGTGATGTTGTTTCATTTTATCATAGGGAGTTGAGCTCGCCGGAAAAATTTAGGACCGGTGATGTTGTGTCATTTTATCATGCAGAGTTGAGCTTACCGGAAAATTTTAGCACCGGTGATGTTCCTAATCGCACAAATGAACTCTACAAAAGCTCACCGGAAAACTTGGCTTGCCGGAAAAGTGGAGCTCGCCGAAAAAGTTGAGAGCATCCCGTGATGGTGGAGACTATCCTACGATGGTGGAGAGCAACCCGCAATGGTAGAGAGCTGAAGCCACAAGAAGGTAAGGAGAAATTAGTAGTGGTGGTGTGAAACTGAGATGGTAAAAAAAAATGAGGAGAAATGAGTGTGTTTGCCATGTATATTGACACTGGAGGCATAATTTGGGCGGGAAAATTCCCGCTCTTTTTACCGACGGGCAAAAGCCTTCGGTAAATCCGTCGGTAAATGTCGCGAACTGGTTCATCTTCTTCCTCTTCCTTCCTCGCTATGTCAATTTTTTTTTGCATCACCACGAACTCTGCCACCAAAACGGCATCACGCGAATAACCACAGAGAGTTGAGCTTCCCGGAAAAGTTTACGACCGGTGATGTTGTGTCATTTTATCATAGGGAGTTGAGCTCGCCGGAAAAATTTAGGACCGGTGATGTTGTGTCATTTTATCATGCAGAGTTGAGCTTACCGGAAAATTTTAGCACCGGTGATGTTCCTAATCGCACAAATGAACTCTACAAAAGCTCACCGGAAAACTTGAGCTTGCCGGAAAAGTGGAGCTCGCCGAAAAAGTTGAGAGCATCCCGTGATGGTGGAGACTATCCTACGATGGTGGAGAGCAACCCGCAATGGTAGAGAGCTGAAGCCACAAGAAGGTAAGGAGAAATTAGTAGTGGTGGTGTGAAACTGAGATGGTAAAAAAAAATGAGGAGAAATGAGTGTGTTTGCCATGTATATTGACACTGGAGGCATAATTTGGGCGGGAAAATTCCCGCTCTTTTTACCGACGGGCAAAAGCCTTCGGTAAATCCGTCGGTAAATGTCGCGAACTGGTTCATCTTCTTCCTCTTCCTTCCTCGCTATGTCAATTTTTTTTTGCATCACCACGAACTCTGCCACCAAAACGGCATCACGCGAATAACCACAGAGAGTTGAGCTTCCCGGAAAAGTTTACGACCGGTGATGTTGTGTCATTTTATCATAGGGAGTTGAGCTCGCCGGAAAAATTTAGGACCGGTGATGTTGTGTCATTTTATCATGCAGAGTTGAGCTTACCGGAAAATTTTAGCACCGGTGATGTTCCTAATCGCACAAATGAACTCTACAAAAGCTCACCGGAAAACTTGAGCTTGCCGGAAAAGTGGAGCTCGCCGAAAAAGTTGAGAGCATCCCGTGATGGTGGAGACTATCCTACGATGGTGGAGAGCAACCCGCAATGGTAGAGAGCTGAAGCCACAAGAAGGTAAGGAGAAATTAGTAGTGGTGGTGTGAAACTGAGATGGTAAAAAAAAATGAGGAGAAATGAGTGTGTTTGCCATGTATATTGACACTGGAGGCATAATTTGGGCGGGAAAATTCCCGCTCTTTTTACCGACGGGCAAAAGCCTTCGGTAAATCCGTCGGTAAATGTCGCGAACTGGTTCATCTTCTTCCTCTTCCTTCCTCGCTATGTCAATTTTTTTTTGCATCACCACGAACTCTGCCACCAAAACGGCATCACGCGAATAACCACAGAGAGTTGAGCTTCCCGGAAAAGTTTACGACCGGTGATGTTGTTTCATTTTATCATAGGGAGTTGAGCTCGCCGGAAAAATTTAGGACCGGTGATGTTGTGTCATTTTATCATGCAGAGTTGAGCTTGCCGGAAAATTTTAGCACCGGTGATGTTCCTAATCGCACAAATGAACTCTACAAAAGCTCACCGGAAAACTTGAGCTTGCCGGAAAAGTGGAGCTCGCCGAAAAAGTTGAGAGCATCCCGTGATGGTGGAGACTATCCTACGATGGTGGAGAGCAACCCGCAATGGTAGAGAGCTGAAGCCACAAGAAGGTAAGGAGAAATTAGTAGTGGTGGTGTGAAACTGAGATGGTAAAAAAAAATGAGGAGAAATGAGTGTGTTTGCCATGTATATTGACACTGGAGGCATAATTTGGGCGGGAAAATTCCCGCTCTTTTTACCGACGGGCAAAAGCCTTCGGTAAATCCGTCGGTAAATGTCGCGAACTGGTTCATCTTCTTCCTCTTCCTTCCTCGCTATGTCAATTTTTTTTTGCATCACCACGAACTCTGCCACCAAAACGGCATCACGCGAATAACCACAGAGAGTTGAGCTTCCCGGAAAAGTTTACGACCGGTGATGTTGTTTCATTTTATCATAGGGAGTTGAGCTCGCCGGAAAAATTTAGGACCGGTGATGTTGTGTCATTTTATCATGCAGAGTTGAGCTTGCCGGAAAATTTTAGCACCGGTGATGTTCCTAATCGCACAAATGAACTCTACAAAAGCTCACCGGAAAACTTGAGCTTGCCGGAAAAGTGGAGCTCGCCGAAAAAGTTGAGAGCATCCCGTGATGGTGGAGACTATCCTACGATGGTGGAGAGCAACCCGCAATGGTAGAGAGCTGAAGCCACAAGAAGGTAAGGAGAAATTAGTAGTGGTGGTGTGAAACTGAGATGGTAAAAAAAAATGAGGAGAAATGAGTGTGTTTGCCATGTATATTGACACTGGAGGCATAATTTGGGCGGGAAAATTCCCGCTCTTTTTACCGACGGGCAAAAGCCTTCGGTAAATCCGTCGGTAAATGTCGCGAACTGGTTCATCTTCTTCCTCTTCCTTCCTCGCTATGTCAATTTTTTTTTGCATCACCACGAACTCTGCCACCAAAACGGCATCACGCGAATAACCACAGAGAGTTGAGCTTCCCGGAAAAGTTTACGACCGGTGATGTTGTGTCATTTTATCATAGGGAGTTGAGCTCGCCGGAAAAATTTAGGACCGGTGATGTTGTGTCATTTTATCATGCAGAGTTGAGCTTACCGGAAAATTTTAGCACCGGTGATGTTCCTAATCGCACAAATGAACTCTACAAAAGCTCACCGGAAAACTTGAGCTTGCCGGAAAAGTGGAGCTCGCCGAAAAAGTTGAGAGCATCCCGTGATGGTGGAGACTATCCTACGATGGTGGAGAGCAACCCGCAATGGTAGAGAGCTGAAGCCACAAGAAGGTAAGGAGAAATTAGTAGTGGTGGTGTGAAACTGAGATGGTAAAAAAAAATGAGGAGAAATGAGTGTGTTTGCCATGTATATTGACACTGGAGGCATAATTTGGGCGGGAAAATTCCCGCTCTTTTTACCGACGGGCAAAAGCCTTCGGTAAATCCGTCGGTAAATGTCGCGAACTGGTTCATCTTCTTCCTCTTCCTTCCTCGCTATGTCAATTTTTTTTTGCATCACCACGAACTCTGCCACCAAAACGGCATCACGCGAATAACCACAGAGAGTTGAGCTTCCCGGAAAAGTTTACGACCGGTGATGTTGTGTCATTTTATCATAGGGAGTTGAGCTCGCCGGAAAAATTTAGGACCGGTGATGTTGTGTCATTTTATCATGCAGAGTTGAGCTTGCCGGAAAATTTTAGCACCGGTGATGTTCCTAATCGCACAAATGAACTCTACAAAAGCTCACCGGAAAACTTGAGCTTGCCGGAAAAGTGGAGCTCGCCGAAAAAGTTGAGAGCATCCCGTGATGGTGGAGACTATCCTACGATGGTGGAGAGCAACCCGCAATGGTAGAGAGCTGAAGCCACAAGAAGGTAAGGAGAAATTAGTAGTGGTGGTGTGAAACTGAGATGGTAAAAAAAAATGAGGAGAAATGAGTGTGTTTGCCATGTATATTGACACTGGAGGCATAATTTGGGCGGGAAAATTCCCGCTCTTTTTACCGACGGGCAAAAGCCTTCGGTAAATCCGTCGGTAAATGTCGCGAACTGGTTCATCTTCTTCCTCTTCCTTCCTCGCTATGTCAATTTTTTTTTGCATCACCACGAACTCTGCCACCAAAACGGCATCACGCGAATAACCACAGAGAGTTGAGCTTCCCGGAAAAGTTTACGACCGGTGATGTTGTGTCATTTTATCATAGGGAGTTGAGCTCGCCGGAAAAATTTAGGACCGGTGATGTTGTGTCATTTTATCATGCAGAGTTGAGCTTACCGGAAAATTTTAGCACCGGTGATGTTCCTAATCGCACAAATGAACTCTACAAAAGCTCACCGGAAAACTTGAGCTTGCCGGAAAAGTGGAGCTCGCCGAAAAAGTTGAGAGCATCCCGTGATGGTGGAGACTATCCTACGATGGTGGAGAGCAACCCGCAATGGTAGAGAGCTGAAGCCACAAGAAGGTAAGGAGAAATTAGTAGTGGTGGTGTGAAACTGAGATGGTAAAAAAAAATGAGGAGAAATGAGTGTGTTTGCCATGTATATTGACACTGGAGGCATAATTTGGGCGGGAAAATTCCCGCTCTTTTTACCGACGGGCAAAAGCCTTCGGTAAATCCGTCGGTAAATGTCGCGAACTGGTTCATCTTCTTCCTCTTCCTTCCTCGCTATGTCAATTTTTTTTTGCATCACCACGAACTCTGCCACCAAAACGGCATCACGCGAATAACCACAGAGAGTTGAGCTTCCCGGAAAAGTTTACGACCGGTGATGTTGTGTCATTTTATCATAGGGAGTTGAGCTCGCCGGAAAAATTTAGGACCGGTGATGTTGTGTCATTTTATCATGCAGAGTTGAGCTTACCGGAAAATTTTAGCACCGGTGATGTTCCTAATCGCACAAATGAACTCTACAAAAGCTCACCGGAAAACTTGAGCTTGCCGGAAAAGTGGAGCTCGCCGAAAAAGTTGAGAGCATCCCGTGATGGTGGAGACTATCCTACGATGGTGGAGAGCAACCCGCAATGGTAGAGAGCTGAAGCCACAAGAAGGTAAGGAGAAATTAGTAGTGGTGGTGTGAAACTGAGATGGTAAAAAAAAATGAGGAGAAATGAGTGTGTTTGCCATGTATATTGACACTGGAGGCATAATTTGGGCGGGAAAATTCCCGCTCTTTTTACCGACGGGCAAAAGCCTTCGGTAAATCCGTCGGTAAATGTCGCGAACTGGTTCATCTTCTTCCTCTTCCTTCCTCGCTATGTCAATTTTTTTTTGCATCACCACGAACTCTGCCACCAAAACGGCATCACGCGAATAACCACAGAGAGTTGAGCTTCCCGGAAAAGTTTACGACCGGTGATGTTGTTTCATTTTATCATAGGGAGTTGAGCTCGCCGGAAAAATTTAGGACCGGTGATGTTGTGTCATTTTATCATGCAGAGTTGAGCTTACCGGAAAATTTTAGCACCGGTGATGTTCCTAATCGCACAAATGAACTCTACAAAAGCTCACCGGAAAACTTGAGCTTGCCGGAAAAGTGGAGCTCGCCGAAAAAGTTGAGAGCATCCCGTGATGGTGGAGACTATCCTACGATGGTGGAGAGCAACCCGCAATGGTAGAGAGCTGAAGCCACAAGAAGGTAAGGAGAAATTAGTAGTGGTGGTGTGAAACTGAGATGGTAAAAAAAAATGAGGAGAAATGAGTGTGTTTGCCATGTATATTGACACTGGAGGCATAATTTGGGCGGGAAAATTCCCGCTCTTTTTACCGACGGGCAAAAGCCTTCGGTAAATCCGTCGGTAAATGTCGCGAACTGGTTCATCTTCTTCCTCTTCCTTCCTCGCTATGTCAATTTTTTTTTGCATCTCCACGAACTCTGCCACCAAAACGGCATCACGCGAATAACCACAGAGAGTTGAGCTTCCCGGAAAAGTTTACGACCGGTGATGTTGTGTCATTTTATCATAGGGAGTTGAGCTCGCCGGAAAAATTTAGGACCGGTGATGTTGTGTCATTTTATCATGCAGAGTTGAGCTTACCGGAAAATTTTAGCACCGGTGATGTTCCTAATCGCACAAATGAACTCTACAAAAGCTCACCGGAAAACTTGAGCTTGCCGGAAAAGTGGAGCTCGCCGAAAAAGTTGAGAGCATCCCGTGATGGTGGAGACTATCCTACGATGGTGGAGAGCAACCCGCAATGGTAGAGAGCTGAAGCCACAAGAAGGTAAGGAGAAATTAGTAGTGGTGGTGTGAAACTGAGATGGTAAAAAAAAATGAGGAGAAATGAGTGTGTTTGCCATGTATATTGACACTGGAGGCATAATTTGGGCGGGAAAATTCCCGCTCTTTTTACCGACGGGCAAAAGCCTTCGGTAAATCCGTCGGTAAATGTCGCGAACTGGTTCATCTTCTTCCTCTTCCTTCCTCGCTATGTCAATTTTTTTTTGCATCACCACGAACTCTGCCACCAAAACGGCATCACGCGAATAACCACAGAGAGTTGAGCTTCCCGGAAAAGTTTAGGACCGGTGATGTTGTGTCATTTTATCATAGGGAGTTGAGCTCGCCGGAAAAATTTAGGACCGGTGATGTTGTGTCATTTTATCATGCAGAGTTGAGCTTACCGGAAAATTTTAGCACCGGTGATGTTCCTAATCGCACAAATGAACTCTACAAAAGCTCACCGGAAAACTTGAGCTTGCCGGAAAAGTGGAGCTCGCCGAAAAAGTTGAGAGCATCCCGTGATGGTGGAGACTATCCTACGATGGTGGAGAGCAACCCGCAATGGTAGAGAGCTGAAGCCACAAGAAGGTAAGGAGAAATTAGTAGTGGTGGTGTGAAACTGAGATGGTAAAAAAAAATGAGGAGAAATGAGTGTGTTTGCCATGTATATTGACACTGGAGGCATAATTTGGGCGGGAAAATTCCCGCTCTTTTTACCGACGGGCAAAAGCCTTCGGTAAATCCGTCGGTAAATGTCGCGAACTGGTTCATCTTCTTCCTCTTCCTTCCTCGCTATGTCAATTTTTTTTGCATCTCCACGAACTCTGCCACCAAAACGGCATCATGCGAATAACCACAGAGAGTTGAGCTTCCCGGAAAAGTTTAGGACCGGTGATGTTGTGTCATTTTATCATAGGGAGTTGAGCTCGCCGGAAAAATTTAGGACCGGTGATGTTGTGTCATTTTATCATGCAGAGTTGAGCTTACCGGAAAATTTTAGCACCGGTGATGTTCCTAATCGCACAAATGAACTCTACAAAAGCTCACCGGAAAACTTGAGCTTGCCGGAAAAGTGGAGCTCGCCGAAAAAGTTGAGAGCATCCCGTGATGGTGGAGACTATCCTACGATGGTGGAGAGCAACCCGCAATGGTAGAGAGCTGAAGCCACAAGAAGGTAAGGAGAAATTAGTAGTGGTGGTGTGAAACTGAGATGGTAAAAAAAAATGAGGAGAAATGAGTGTGTTTGCCATGTATATTGACACTGGAGGCATAATTTGGGCGGGAAAATTCCCGCTCTTTTTACCGACGGGCAAAAGCCTTCGGTAAATCCGTCGGTAAATGTCGCGAACTGGTTCATCTTCTTCCTC
The DNA here is from genome assembly GCA_027742785.1 of Vigna reflexopilosa. Lineage (NCBI taxonomy): Eukaryota > Viridiplantae > Streptophyta > Magnoliopsida > Fabales > Fabaceae > Vigna > Vigna reflexopilosa. Next base: position 19,464 of record JAFNIE010000665.1, on the reverse strand, counting down.
TTCCTTCCTCGCTATGTCAATTTTTTTTTGCATCACCACGAACTCTGCCACCAAAACGGCATCACGCGAATAACCACAGAGAGTTGAGCTTCCCGGAAAAGTTTAGGACCGGTGATGTTGTGTCATTTTATCATAGGGAGTTGAGCTCGCCGGAAAAATTTAGGACCGGTGATGTTGTGTCATTTTATCATGCAGAGTTGAGCTTACCGGAAAATTTTAGCACCGGTGATGTTCCTAATCGCACAAATGAACTCTACAAAAGCTCACCGGAAAACTTGAGCTTGCCGGAAAAGTGGAGCTCGCCGAAAAAGTTGAGAGCATCCCGTGATGGTGGAGACTATCCTACGATGGTGGAGAGCAACCCGCAATGGTAGAGAGCTGAAGCCACAAGAAGGTAAGGAGAAATTAGTAGTGGTGGTGTGAAACTGAGATGGTAAAAAAAAATGAGGAGAAATGAGTGTGTTTGCCATGTATATTGACACTGGAGGCATAATTTGGGCGGGAAAATTCCCGCTCTTTTTATCGACGGGCAAAAGCCTTCGGTAAATCCGTCGGTAAATGTCGCGAACTGGTTCATCTTCTTCCTCTTCCTTCCTCGCTATGTCAATTTTTTTTTGCATCTCCACGAACTCTGCCACCAAAACGGCATCATGCGAATAACCACAGAGAGTTGAGCTTCCCGGAAAAGTTTAGGACCGGTGATGTTGTGTCATTTTATCATAGGGAGTTGAGCTCGCCGGAAAAATTTAGGACCGGTGATGTTGTGTCATTTTATCATGCAGAGTTGAGCTTACCGGAAAATTTTAGCACCGGTGATGTTCCTAATCGCACAAATGAACTCTACAAAAGCTCACCGGAAAACTTGAGCTTGCCGGAAAAGTGGAGCTCGCCGAAAAAGTTGAGAGCATCCCGTGATGGTGGAGACTATCCTACGATGGTGGAGAGCAACCCGCAATGGTAGAGAGCTGAAGCCACAAGAAGGTAAGGAGAAATTAGTAGTGGTGGTGTGAAACTGAGATGGTAAAAAAAAATGAGGAGAAATGAGTGTGTTTGCCATGTATATTGACACTGGAGGCATAATTTGGGCGGGAAAATTCCCGCTCTTTTTACGACGGGCAAAAGCCTTCGGTAAATCCGTCGGTAAATGTCGCGAACTGGTTCATCTTCTTCCTCTTCCTTCCTCGCTATGTCAATTTTTTTTTGCATCACCACGAACTCTGCCACCAAAACGGCATCACGCGAATAACCACAGAGAGTTGAGCTTCCCGGAAAAGTTTAGGACCGGTGATGTTGTGTCATTTTATCATAGGGAGTTGAGCTCGCCGGAAAAATTTAGGACCGGTGATGTTGTGTCATTTTATCATGCAGAGTTGAGCTTACCGGAAAATTTTAGCACCGGTGATGTTCCTAATCGCACAAATGAACTCTACAAAAGCTCACCGGAAAACTTGAGCTTGCCGGAAAAGTGGAGCTCGCCGAAAAAGTTGAGAGCATCCCGTGATGGTGGAGACTATCCTACGATGGTGGAGAGCAACCCGCAATGGTAGAGAGCTGAAGCCACAAGAAGGTAAGGAGAAATTAGTAGTGGTGGTGTGAAACTGAGATGGTAAAAAAAAATGAGGAGAAATGAGTGTGTTTGCCATGTATATTGACACTGGAGGCATAATTTGGGCGGGAAAATTCCCGCTCTTTTTACCGACGGGCAAAAGCCTTCGGTAAATCCGTCGGTAAATGTCGCGAACTGGTTCATCTTCTTCCTCTTCCTTCCTCGCTATGTCAATTTTTTTTTGCATCACCACGAACTCTGCCACCAAAACGGCATCACGCGAATAACCACAGAGAGTTGAGCTTCCCGGAAAAGTTTAGGACCGGTGATGTTGTGTCATTTTATCATAGGGAGTTGAGCTCGCCGGAAAAATTTAGGACCGGTGATGTTGTGTCATTTTATCATGCAGAGTTGAGCTTACCGGAAAATTTTAGCACCGGTGATGTTCCTAATCGCACAAATGAACTCTACAAAAGCTCACCGGAAAACTTGAGCTTGCCGGAAAAGTGGAGCTCGCCGAAAAAGTTGAGAGCATCCCGTGATGGTGGAGACTATCCTACGATGGTGGAGAGCAACCCGCAATGGTAGAGAGCTGAAGCCACAAGAAGGTAAGGAGAAATTAGTAGTGGTGGTGTGAAACTGAGATGGTAAAAAAAAATGAGGAGAAATGAGTGTGTTTGCCATGTATATTGACACTGGAGGCATAATTTGGGCGGGAAAATTCCCGCTCTTTTTACCGACGGGCAAAAGCCTTCGGTAAATCCGTCGGTAAATGTCGCGAACTGGTTCATCTTCTTCCTCTTCCTTCCTCGCTATGTCAATTTTTTTTTGCATCTCCACGAACTCTGCCACCAAAACGGCATCACGCGAATAACCACAGAGAGTTGAGCTTCCCGGAAAAGTTTAGGACCGGTGATGTTGTGTCATTTTATCATAGGGAGTTGAGCTCGCCGGAAAAATTTAGGACCGGTGATGTTGTGTCATTTTATCATGCAGAGTTGAGCTTACCGGAAAATTTTAGCACCGGTGATGTTCCTAATCGCACAAATGAACTCTACAAAAGCTCACCGGAAAACTTGAGCTTGCCGGAAAAGTGGAGCTCGCCGAAAAAGTTGAGAGCATCCCGTGATGGTGGAGACTATCCTACGATGGTGGAGAGCAACCCGCAATGGTAGAGAGCTGAAGCCACAAGAAGGTAAGGAGAAATTAGTAGTGGTGGTGTGAAACTGAGATGGTAAAAAAAAATGAGGAGAAATGAGTGTGTTTGCCATGTATATTGACACTGGAGGCATAATTTGGGCGGGAAAATTCCCGCTCTTTTTACCGACGGGCAAAAGCCTTCGGTAAATCCGTCGGTAAATGTCGCGAACTGGTTCATCTTCTTCCTCTTCCTTCCTCGCTATGTCAATTTTTTTTTGCATCTCCACGAACTCTGCCACCAAAACGGCATCACGCGAATAACCACAGAGAGTTGAGCTTCCCGGAAAAGTTTAGGACCGGTGATGTTGTGTCATTTTATCATAGGGAGTTGAGCTCGCCGGAAAAATTTAGGACCGGTGATGTTGTGTCATTTTATCATGCAGAGTTGAGCTTACCGGAAAATTTTAGCACCGGTGATGTTCCTAATCGCACAAATGAACTCTACAAAAGCTCACCGGAAAACTTGAGCTTGCCGGAAAAGTGGAGCTCGCCGAAAAAGTTGAGAGCATCCCGTGATGGTGGAGACTATCCTACGATGGTGGAGAGCAACCCGCAATGGTAGAGAGCTGAAGCCACAAGAAGGTAAGGAGAAATTAGTAGTGGTGGTGTGAAACTGAGATGGTAAAAAAAAATGAGGAGAAATGAGTGTGTTTGCCATGTATATTGACACTGGAGGCATAATTTGGGCGGGAAAATTCCCGCTCTTTTTACCGACGGGCAAAAGCCTTCGGTAAATCCGTCGGTAAATGTCGCGAACTGGTTCATCTTCTTCCTCTTCCTTCCTCGCTATGTCAATTTTTTTTTGCATCTCCACGAACTCTGCCACCAAAACGGCATCACGCGAATAACCACAGAGAGTTGAGCTTCCCGGAAAAGTTTAGGACCGGTGATGTTGTGTCATTTTATCATAGGGAGTTGAGCTCGCCGGAAAAATTTAGGACCGGTGATGTTGTGTCATTTTATCATGCAGAGTTGAGCTTACCGGAAAATTTTAGCACCGGTGATGTTCCTAATCGCACAAATGAACTCTACAAAAGCTCACCGGAAAACTTGAGCTTGCCGGAAAAGTGGAGCTCGCCGAAAAAGTTGAGAGCATCCCGTGATGGTGGAGACTATCCTACGATGGTGGAGAGCAACCCGCAATGGTAGAGAGCTGAAGCCACAAGAAGGTAAGGAGAAATTAGTAGTGGTGGTGTGAAACTGAGATGGTAAAAAAAAATGAGGAGAAATGAGTGTGTTTGCCATGTATATTGACACTGGAGGCATAATTTGGGCGGGAAAATTCCCGCTCTTTTTACCGACGGGCAAAAGCCTTCGGTAAATCCGTCGGTAAATGTCGCGAACTGGTTCATCTTCTTCCTCTTCCTTCCTCGCTATGTCAATTTTTTTTTGCATCTCCACGAACTCTGCCACCAAAACGGCATCACGCGAATAACCACAGAGAGTTGAGCTTCCCGGAAAAGTTTAGGACCGGTGATGTTGTGTCATTTTATCATAGGGAGTTGAGCTCGCCGGAAAAATTTAGGACCGGTGATGTTGTGTCATTTTATCATGCAGAGTTGAGCTTACCGGAAAATTTTAGCACCGGTGATGTTCCTAATCGCACAAATGAACTCTACAAAAGCTCACCGGAAAACTTGAGCTTGCCGGAAAAGTGGAGCTCGCCGAAAAAGTTGAGAGCATCCCGTGATGGTGGAGACTATCCTACGATGGTGGAGAGCAACCCGCAATGGTAGAGAGCTGAAGCCACAAGAAGGTAAGGAGAAATTAGTAGTGGTGGTGTGAAACTGAGATGGTAAAAAAAAATGAGGAGAAATGAGTGTGTTTGCCATGTATATTGACACTGGAGGCATAATTTGGGCGGGAAAATTCCCGCTCTTTTTACCGACGGGCAAAAGCCTTCGGTAAATCCGTCGGTAAATGTCGCGAACTGGTTCATCTTCTTCCTCTTCCTTCCTCGCTATGTCAATTTTTTTTTGCATCTCCACGAACTCTGCCACCAAAACGGCATCACGCGAATAACCACAGAGAGTTGAGCTTCCCGGAAAAGTTTAGGACCGGTGATGTTGTGTCATTTTATCATAGGGAGTTGAGCTCGCCGGAAAAATTTAGGACCGGTGATGTTGTGTCATTTTATCATGCAGAGTTGAGCTTACCGGAAAATTTTAGCACCGGTGATGTTCCTAATCGCACAAATGAACTCTACAAAAGCTCACCGGAAAACTTGAGCTTGCCGGAAAAGTGGAGCTCGCCGAAAAAGTTGAGAGCATCCCGTGATGGTGGAGACTATCCTACGATGGTGGAGAGCAACCCGCAATGGTAGAGAGCTGAAGCCACAAGAAGGTAAGGAGAAATTAGTAGTGGTGGTGTGAAACTGAGATGGTAAAAAAAAATGAGGAGAAATGAGTGTGTTTGCCATGTATATTGACACTGGAGGCATAATTTGGGCGGGAAAATTCCCGCTCTTTTTACCGACGGGCAAAAGCCTTCGGTAAATCCGTCGGTAAATGTCGCGAACTGGTTCATCTTCTTCCTCTTCCTTCCTCGCTATGTCAATTTTTTTTTGCATCTCCACGAACTCTGCCACCAAAACGGCATCACGCGAATAACCACAGAGAGTTGAGCTTCCCGGAAAAGTTTAGGACCGGTGATGTTGTGTCATTTTATCATAGGGAGTTGAGCTCGCCGGAAAAATTTAGGACCGGTGATGTTGTGTCATTTTATCATGCAGAGTTGAGCTTACCGGAAAATTTTAGCACCGGTGATGTTCCTAATCGCACAAATGAACTCTACAAAAGCTCACCGGAAAACTTGAGCTTGCCGGAAAAGTGGAGCTCGCCGAAAAAGTTGAGAGCATCCCGTGATGGTGGAGACTATCCTACGATGGTGGAGAGCAACCCGCAATGGTAGAGAGCTGAAGCCACAAGAAGGTAAGGAGAAATTAGTAGTGGTGGTGTGAAACTGAGATGGTAAAAAAAAATGAGGAGAAATGAGTGTGTTTGCCATGTATATTGACACTGGAGGCATAATTTGGGCGGGAAAATTCCCGCTCTTTTTACCGACGGGCAAAAGCCTTCGGTAAATCCGTCGGTAAATGTCGCGAACTGGTTCATCTTCTTCCTCTTCCTTCCTCGCTATGTCAATTTTTTTTTGCATCTCCACGAACTCTGCCACCAAAACGGCATCACGCGAATAACCACAGAGAGTTGAGCTTCCCGGAAAAGTTTAGGACCGGTGATGTTGTGTCATTTTATCATAGGGAGTTGAGCTCGCCGGAAAAATTTAGGACCGGTGATGTTGTGTCATTTTATCATGCAGAGTTGAGCTTACCGGAAAATTTTAGCACCGGTGATGTTCCTAATCGCACAAATGAACTCTACAAAAGCTCACCGGAAAACTTGAGCTTGCCGGAAAAGTGGAGCTCGCCGAAAAAGTTGAGAGCATCCCGTGATGGTGGAGACTATCCTACGATGGTGGAGAGCAACCCGCAATGGTAGAGAGCTGAAGCCACAAGAAGGTAAGGAGAAATTAGTAGTGGTGGTGTGAAACTGAGATGGTAAAAAAAAATGAGGAGAAATGAGTGTGTTTGCCATGTATATTGACACTGGAGGCATAATTTGGGCGGGAAAATTCCCGCTCTTTTTACCGACGGGCAAAAGCCTTCGGTAAATCCGTCGGTAAATGTCGCGAACTGGTTCATCTTCTTCCTCTTCCTTCCTCGCTATGTCAATTTTTTTTTGCATCTCCACGAACTCTGCCACCAAAACGGCATCACGCGAATAACCACAGAGAGTTGAGCTTCCCGGAAAAGTTTAGGACCGGTGATGTTGTGTCATTTTATCATAGGGAGTTGAGCTCGCCGGAAAAATTTAGGACCGGTGATGTTGTGTCATTTTATCATGCAGAGTTGAGCTTACCGGAAAATTTTAGCACCGGTGATGTTCCTAATCGCACAAATGAACTCTACAAAAGCTCACCGGAAAACTTGAGCTTGCCGGAAAAGTGGAGCTCGCCGAAAAAGTTGAGAGCATCCCGTGATGGTGGAGACTATCCTACGATGGTGGAGAGCAACCCGCAATGGTAGAGAGCTGAAGCCACAAGAAGGTAAGGAGAAATTAGTAGTGGTGGTGTGAAACTGAGATGGTAAAAAAAAATGAGGAGAAATGAGTGTGTTTGCCATGTATATTGACACTGGAGGCATAATTTGGGCGGGAAAATTCCCGCTCTTTTTACCGACGGGCAAAAGCCTTCGGTAAATCCGTCGGTAAATGTCGCGAACTGGTTCATCTTCTTCCTCTTCCTTCCTCGCTATGTCAATTTTTTTTTGCATCTCCACGAACTCTGCCACCAAAACGGCATCACGCGAATAACCACAGAGAGTTGAGCTTCCCGGAAAAGTTTAGGACCGGTGATGTTGTGTCATTTTATCATAGGGAGTTGAGCTCGCCGGAAAAATTTAGGACCGGTGATGTTGTGTCATTTTATCATGCAGAGTTGAGCTTACCGGAAAATTTTAGCACCGGTGATGTTCCTAATCGCACAAATGAACTCTACAAAAGCTCACCGGAAAACTTGAGCTTGCCGGAAAAGTGGAGCTCGCCGAAAAAGTTGAGAGCATCCCGTGATGGTGGAGACTATCCTACGATGGTGGAGAGCAACCCGCAATGGTAGAGAGCTGAAGCCACAAGAAGGTAAGGAGAAATTAGTAGTGGTGGTGTGAAACTGAGATGGTAAAAAAAAATGAGGAGAAATGAGTGTGTTTGCCATGTATATTGACACTGGAGGCATAATTTGGGCGGGAAAATTCCCGCTCTTTTTACCGACGGGCAAAAGCCTTCGGTAAATCCGTCGGTAAATGTCGCGAACTGGTTCATCTTCTTCCTCTTCCTTCCTCGCTATGTCAATTTTTTTTTGCATCTCCACGAACTCTGCCACCAAAACGGCATCACGCGAATAACCACAGAGAGTTGAGCTTCCCGGAAAAGTTTAGGACCGGTGATGTTGTGTCATTTTATCATAGGGAGTTGAGCTCGCCGGAAAAATTTAGGACCGGTGATGTTGTGTCATTTTATCATGCAGAGTTGAGCTTACCGGAAAATTTTAGCACCGGTGATGTTCCTAATCGCACAAATGAACTCTACAAAAGCTCACCGGAAAACTTGAGCTTGCCGGAAAAGTGGAGCTCGCCGAAAAAGTTGAGAGCATCCCGTGATGGTGGAGACTATCCTACGATGGTGGAGAGCAACCCGCAATGGTAGAGAGCTGAAGCCACAAGAAGGTAAGGAGAAATTAGTAGTGGTGGTGTGAAACTGAGATGGTAAAAAAAAATGAGGAGAAATGAGTGTGTTTGCCATGTATATTGACACTGGAGGCATAATTTGGGCGGGAAAATTCCCGCTCTTTTTACCGACGGGCAAAAGCCTTCGGTAAATCCGTCGGTAAATGTCGCGAACTGGTTCATCTTCTTCCTCTTCCTTCCTCGCTATGTCAATTTTTTTTTGCATCTCCACGAACTCTGCCACCAAAACGGCATCACGCGAATAACCACAGAGAGTTGAGCTTCCCGGAAAAGTTTAGGACCGGTGATGTTGTGTCATTTTATCATAGGGAGTTGAGCTCGCCGGAAAAATTTAGGACCGGTGATGTTGTGTCATTTTATCATGCAGAGTTGAGCTTACCGGAAAATTTTAGCACCGGTGATGTTCCTAATCGCACAAATGAACTCTACAAAAGCTCACCGGAAAACTTGAGCTTGCCGGAAAAGTGGAGCTCGCCGAAAAAGTTGAGAGCATCCCGTGATGGTGGAGACTATCCTACGATGGTGGAGAGCAACCCGCAATGGTAGAGAGCTGAAGCCACAAGAAGGTAAGGAGAAATTAGTAGTGGTGGTGTGAAACTGAGATGGTAAAAAAAAATGAGGAGAAATGAGTGTGTTTGCCATGTATATTGACACTGGAGGCATAATTTGGGCGGGAAAATTCCCGCTCTTTTTACCGACGGGCAAAAGCCTTCGGTAAATCCGTCGGTAAATGTCGCGAACTGGTTCATCTTCTTCCTCTTCCTTCCTCGCTATGTCAATTTTTTTTTGCATCTCCACGAACTCTGCCACCAAAACGGCATCACGCGAATAACCACAGAGAGTTGAGCTTCCCGGAAAAGTTTAGGACCGGTGATGTTGTGTCATTTTATCATAGGGAGTTGAGCTCGCCGGAAAAATTTAGGACCGGTGATGTTGTGTCATTTTATCATGCAGAGTTGAGCTTACCGGAAAATTTTAGCACCGGTGATGTTCCTAATCGCACAAATGAACTCTACAAAAGCTCACCGGAAAACTTGAGCTTGCCGGAAAAGTGGAGCTCGCCGAAAAAGTTGAGAGCATCCCGTGATGGTGGAGACTATCCTACGATGGTGGAGAGCAACCCGCAATGGTAGAGAGCTGAAGCCACAAGAAGGTAAGGAGAAATTAGTAGTGGTGGTGTGAAACTGAGATGGTAAAAAAAAATGAGGAGAAATGAGTGTGTTTGCCATGTATATTGACACTGGAGGCATAATTTGGGCGGGAAAATTCCCGCTCTTTTTACCGACGGGCAAAAGCCTTCGGTAAATCCGTCGGTAAATGTCGCGAACTGGTTCATCTTCTTCCTCTTCCTTCCTCGCTATGTCAATTTTTTTTTGCATCTCCACGAACTCTGCCACCAAAACGGCATCACGCGAATAACCACAGAGAGTTGAGCTTCCCGGAAAAGTTTAGGACCGGTGATGTTGTGTCATTTTATCATAGGGAGTTGAGCTCGCCGGAAAAATTTAGGACCGGTGATGTTGTGTCATTTTATCATGCAGAGTTGAGCTTACCGGAAAATTTTAGCACCGGTGATGTTCCTAATCGCACAAATGAACTCTACAAAAGCTCACCGGAAAACTTGAGCTTGCCGGAAAAGTGGAGCTCGCCGAAAAAGTTGAGAGCATCCCGTGATGGTGGAGACTATCCTACGATGGTGGAGAGCAACCCGCAATGGTAGAGAGCTGAAGCCACAAGAAGGTAAGGAGAAATTAGTAGTGGTGGTGTGAAACTGAGATGGTAAAAAAAAATGAGGAGAAATGAGTGTGTTTGCCATGTATATTGACACTGGAGGCATAATTTGGGCGGGAAAATTCCCGCTCTTTTTACCGACGGGCAAAAGCCTTCGGTAAATCCGTCGGTAAATGTCGCGAACTGGTTCATCTTCTTCCTCTTCCTTCCTCGCTATGTCAATTTTTTTTTGCATCTCCACGAACTCTGCCACCAAAACGGCATCACGCGAATAACCACAGAGAGTTGAGCTTCCCGGAAAAGTTTAGGACCGGTGATGTTGTGTCATTTTATCATAGGGAGTTGAGCTCGCCGGAAAAATTTAGGACCGGTGATGTTGTGTCATTTTATCATGCAGAGTTGAGCTTACCGGAAAATTTTAGCACCGGTGATGTTCCTAATCGCACAAATGAACTCTACAAAAGCTCACCGGAAAACTTGAGCTTGCCGGAAAAGTGGAGCTCGCCGAAAAAGTTGAGAGCATCCCGTGATGGTGGAGACTATCCTACGATGGTGGAGAGCAACCCGCAATGGTAGAGAGCTGAAGCCACAAGAAGGTAAGGAGAAATTAGTAGTGGTGGTGTGAAACTGAGATGGTAAAAAAAAATGAGGAGAAATGAGTGTGTTTGCCATGTATATTGACACTGGAGGCATAATTTGGGCGGGAAAATTCCCGCTCTTTTTACCGACGGGCAAAAGCCTTCGGTAAATCCGTCGGTAAATGTCGCGAACTGGTTCATCTTCTTCCTCTTCCTTCCTCGCTATGTCAATTTTTTTTTGCATCTCCACGAACTCTGCCACCAAAACGGCATCACGCGAATAACCACAGAGAGTTGAGCTTCCCGGAAAAGTTTAGGACCGGTGATGTTGTGTCATTTTATCATAGGGAGTTGAGCTCGCCGGAAAAATTTAGGACCGGTGATGTTGTGTCATTTTATCATGCAGAGTTGAGCTTACCGGAAAATTTTAGCACCGGTGATGTTCCTAATCGCACAAATGAACTCTACAAAAGCTCACCGGAAAACTTGAGCTTGCCGGAAAAGTGGAGCTCGCCGAAAAAGTTGAGAGCATCCCGTGATGGTGGAGACTATCCTACGATGGTGGAGAGCAACCCGCAATGGTAGAGAGCTGAAGCCACAAGAAGGTAAGGAGAAATTAGTAGTGGTGGTGTGAAACTGAGATGGTAAAAAAAAATGAGGAGAAATGAGTGTGTTTGCCATGTATATTGACACTGGAGGCATAATTTGGGCGGGAAAATTCCCGCTCTTTTTACCGACGGGCAAAAGCCTTCGGTAAATCCGTCGGTAAATGTCGCGAACTGGTTCATCTTCTTCCTCTTCCTTCCTCGCTATGTCAATTTTTTTTTGCATCTCCACGAACTCTGCCACCAAAACGGCATCACGCGAATAACCACAGAGAGTTGAGCTTCCCGGAAAAGTTTAGGACCGGTGATGTTGTGTCATTTTATCATAGGGAGTTGAGCTCGCCGGAAAAATTTAGGACCGGTGATGTTGTGTCATTTTATCATGCAGAGTTGAGCTTACCGGAAAATTTTAGCACCGGTGATGTTCCTAATCGCACAAATGAACTCTACAAAAGCTCACCGGAAAACTTGAGCTTGCCGGAAAAGTGGAGCTCGCCGAAAAAGTTGAGAGCATCCCGTGATGGTGGAGACTATCCTACGATGGTGGAGAGCAACCCGCAATGGTAGAGAGCTGAAGCCACAAGAAGGTAAGGAGAAATTAGTAGTGGTGGTGTGAAACTGAGATGGTAAAAAAAAATGAGGAGAAATGAGTGTGTTTGCCATGTATATTGACACTGGAGGCATAATTTGGGCGGGAAAATTCCCGCTCTTTTTACCGACGGGCAAAAGCCTTCGGTAAATCCGTCGGTAAATGTCGCGAACTGGTTCATCTTCTTCCTCTTCCTTCCTCGCTATGTCAATTTTTTTTTGCATCTCCACGAACTCTGCCACCAAAACGGCATCACGCGAATAACCACAGAGAGTTGAGCTTCCCGGAAAAGTTTAGGACCGGTGATGTTGTGTCATTTTATCATAGGGAGTTGAGCTCGCCGGAAAAATTTAGGACCGGTGATGTTGTGTCATTTTATCATGCAGAGTTGAGCTTACCGGAAAATTTTAGCACCGGTGATGTTCCTAATCGCACAAATGAACTCTACAAAAGCTCACCGGAAAACTTGAGCTTGCCGGAAAAGTGGAGCTCGCCGAAAAAGTTGAGAGCATCCCGTGATGGTGGAGACTATCCTACGATGGTGGAGAGCAACCCGCAATGGTAGAGAGCTGAAGCCACAAGAAGGTAAGGAGAAATTAGTAGTGGTGGTGTGAAACTGAGATGGTAAAAAAAAATGAGGAGAAATGAGTGTGTTTGCCATGTATATTGACACTGGAGGCATAATTTGGGCGGGAAAATTCCCGCTCTTTTTACCGACGGGCAAAAGCCTTCGGTAAATCCGTCGGTAAATGTCGCGAACTGGTTCATCTTCTTCCTCTTCCTTCCTCGCTATGTCAATTTTTTTTTGCATCTCCACGAACTCTGCCACCAAAACGGCATCACGCGAATAACCACAGAGAGTTGAGCTTCCCGGAAAAGTTTAGGACCGGTGATGTTGTGTCATTTTATCATAGGGAGTTGAGCTCGCCGGAAAAATTTAGGACCGGTGATGTTGTGTCATTTTATCATGCAGAGTTGAGCTTACCGGAAAATTTTAGCACCGGTGATGTTCCTAATCGCACAAATGAACTCTACAAAAGCTCACCGGAAAACTTGAGCTTGCCGGAAAAGTGGAGCTCGCCGAAAAAGTTGAGAGCATCCCGTGATGGTGGAGACTATCCTACGATGGTGGAGAGCAACCCGCAATGGTAGAGAGCTGAAGCCACAAGAAGGTAAGGAGAAATTAGTAGTGGTGGTGTGAAACTGAGATGGTAAAAAAAAATGAGGAGAAATGAGTGTGTTTGCCATGTATATTGACACTGGAGGCATAATTTGGGCGGGAAAATTCCCGCTCTTTTTACCGACGGGCAAAAGCCTTCGGTAAATCCGTCGGTAAATGTCGCGAACTGGTTCATCTTCTTCCTCTTCCTTCCTCGCTATGTCAATTTTTTTTTGCATCTCCACGAACTCTGCCACCAAAACGGCATCACGCGAATAACCACAGAGAGTTGAGCTTCCCGGAAAAGTTTAGGACCGGTGATGTTGTGTCATTTTATCATAGGGAGTTGAGCTCGCCGGAAAAATTTAGGACCGGTGATGTTGTGTCATTTTATCATGCAGAGTTGAGCTTACCGGAAAATTTTAGCACCGGTGATGTTCCTAATCGCACAAATGAACTCTACAAAAGCTCACCGGAAAACTTGAGCTTGCCGGAAAAGTGGAGCTCGCCGAAAAAGTTGAGAGCATCCCGTGATGGTGGAGACTATCCTACGATGGTGGAGAGCAACCCGCAATGGTAGAGAGCTGAAGCCACAAGAAGGTAAGGAGAAATTAGTAGTGGTGGTGTGAAACTGAGATGGTAAAAAAAAATGAGGAGAAATGAGTGTGTTTGCCATGTATATTGACACTGGAGGCATAATTTGGGCGGGAAAATTCCCGCTCTTTTTACCGACGGGCAAAAGCCTTCGGTAAATCCGTCGGTAAATGTCGCGAACTGGTTCATCTTCTTCCTCTTCCTTCCTCGCTATGTCAATTTTTTTTTGCATCTCCACGAACTCTGCCACCAAAACGGCATCACGCGAATAACCACAGAGAGTTGAGCTTCCCGGAAAAGTTTAGGACCGGTGATGTTGTGTCATTTTATCATAGGGAGTTGAGCTCGCCGGAAAAATTTAGGACCGGTGATGTTGTGTCATTTTATCATGCAGAGTTGAGCTTACCGGAAAATTTTAGCACCGGTGATGTTCCTAATCGCACAAATGAACTCTACAAAAGCTCACCGGAAAACTTGAGCTTGCCGGAAAAGTGGAGCTCGCCGAAAAAGTTGAGAGCATCCCGTGATGGTGGAGACTATCCTACGATGGTGGAGAGCAACCCGCAATGGTAGAGAGCTGAAGCCACAAGAAGGTAAGGAGAAATTAGTAGTGGTGGTGTGAAACTGAGATGGTAAAAAAAAATGAGGAGAAATGAGTGTGTTTGCCATGTATATTGACACTGGAGGCATAATTTGGGCGGGAAAATTCCCGCTCTTTTTACCGACGGGCAAAAGCCTTCGGTAAATCCGTCGGTAAATGTCGCGAACTGGTTCATCTTCTTCCTCTTCCTTCCTCGCTATGTCAATTTTTTTTTGCATCTCCACGAACTCTGCCACCAAAACGGCATCACGCGAATAACCACAGAGAGTTGAGCTTCCCGGAAAAGTTTAGGACCGGTGATGTTGTGTCATTTTATCATAGGGAGTTGAGCTCGCCGGAAAAATTTAGGACCGGTGATGTTGTGTCATTTTATCATGCAGAGTTGAGCTTACCGGAAAATTTTAGCACCGGTGATGTTCCTAATCGCACAAATGAACTCTACAAAAGCTCACCGGAAAACTTGAGCTTGCCGGAAAAGTGGAGCTCGCCGAAAAAGTTGAGAGCATCCCGTGATGGTGGAGACTATCCTACGATGGTGGAGAGCAACCCGCAATGGTAGAGAGCTGAAGCCACAAGAAGGTAAGGAGAAATTAGTAGTGGTGGTGTGAAACTGAGATGGTAAAAAAAAATGAGGAGAAATGAGTGTGTTTGCCATGTATATTGACACTGGAGGCATAATTTGGGCGGGAAAATTCCCGCTCTTTTTACCGACGGGCAAAAGCCTTCGGTAAATCCGTCGGTAAATGTCGCGAACTGGTTCATCTTCTTCCTCTTCCTTCCTCGCTATGTCAATTTTTTTTTGCATCTCCACGAACTCTGCCACCAAAACGGCATCACGCGAATAACCACAGAGAGTTGAGCTTCCCGGAAAAGTTTAGGACCGGTGATGTTGTGTCATTTTATCATAGGGAGTTGAGCTCGCCGGAAAAATTTAGGACCGGTGATGTTGTGTCATTTTATCATGCAGAGTTGAGCTTACCGGAAAATTTTAGCACCGGTGATGTTCCTAATCGCACAAATGAACTCTACAAAAGCTCACCGGAAAACTTGAGCTTGCCGGAAAAGTGGAGCTCGCCGAAAAAGTTGAGAGCATCCCGTGATGGTGGAGACTATCCTACGATGGTGGAGAGCAACCCGCAATGGTAGAGAGCTGAAGCCACAAGAAGGTAAGGAGAAATTAGTAGTGGTGGTGTGAAACTGAGATGGTAAAAAAAAATGAGGAGAAATGAGTGTGTTTGCCATGTATATTGACACTGGAGGCATAATTTGGGCGGGAAAATTCCCGCTCTTTTTACCGACGGGCAAAAGCCTTCGGTAAATCCGTCGGTAAATGTCGCGAACTGGTTCATCTTCTTCCTCTTCCTTCCTCGCTATGTCAATTTTTTTTTGCATCTCCACGAACTCTGCCACCAAAACGGCATCACGCGAATAACCACAGAGAGTTGAGCTTCCCGGAAAAGTTTAGGACCGGTGATGTTGTGTCATTTTATCATAGGGAGTTGAGCTCGCCGGAAAAATTTAGGACCGGTGATGTTGTGT
Source organism: Vigna reflexopilosa (assembly GCA_027742785.1). Lineage (NCBI taxonomy): Eukaryota > Viridiplantae > Streptophyta > Magnoliopsida > Fabales > Fabaceae > Vigna > Vigna reflexopilosa. Next base: position 4,023 of record JAFNIE010000665.1, on the reverse strand, counting down.
CATTTTATCATGCAGAGTTGAGCTTACCGGAAAATTTTAGCACCGGTGATGTTCCTAATCGCACAAATGAACTCTACAAAAGCTCACCGGAAAACTTGAGCTTGCCGGAAAAGTGGAGCTCGCCGAAAAAGTTGAGAGCATCCCGTGATGGTGGAGACTATCCTACGATGGTGGAGAGCAACCCGCAATGGTAGAGAGCTGAAGCCACAAGAAGGTAAGGAGAAATTAGTAGTGGTGGTGTGAAACTGAGATGGTAAAAAAAAATGAGGAGAAATGAGTGTGTTTGCCATGTATATTGACACTGGAGGCATAATTTGGGCGGGAAAATTCCCGCTCTTTTTACCGACGGGCAAAAGCCTTCGGTAAATCCGTCGGTAAATGTCGCGAACTGGTTCATCTTCTTCCTCTTCCTTCCTCGCTATGTCAATTTTTTTTTGCATCTCCACGAACTCTGCCACCAAAACGGCATCACGCGAATAACCACAGAGAGTTGAGCTTCCCGGAAAAGTTTAGGACCGGTGATGTTGTGTCATTTTATCATAGGGAGTTGAGCTCGCCGGAAAAATTTAGGACCGGTGATGTTGTGTCATTTTATCATGCAGAGTTGAGCTTACCGGAAAATTTTAGCACCGGTGATGTTCCTAATCGCACAAATGAACTCTACAAAAGCTCACCGGAAAACTTGAGCTTGCCGGAAAAGTGGAGCTCGCCGAAAAAGTTGAGAGCATCCCGTGATGGTGGAGACTATCCTACGATGGTGGAGAGCAACCCGCAATGGTAGAGAGCTGAAGCCACAAGAAGGTAAGGAGAAATTAGTAGTGGTGGTGTGAAACTGAGATGGTAAAAAAAAATGAGGAGAAATGAGTGTGTTTGCCATGTATATTGACACTGGAGGCATAATTTGGGCGGGAAAATTCCCGCTCTTTTTACCGACGGGCAAAAGCCTTCGGTAAATCCGTCGGTAAATGTCGCGAACTGGTTCATCTTCTTCCTCTTCCTTCCTCGCTATGTCAATTTTTTTTTGCATCTCCACGAACTCTGCCACCAAAACGGCATCACGCGAATAACCACAGAGAGTTGAGCTTCCCGGAAAAGTTTAGGACCGGTGATGTTGTGTCATTTTATCATAGGGAGTTGAGCTCGCCGGAAAAATTTAGGACCGGTGATGTTGTGTCATTTTATCATGCAGAGTTGAGCTTACCGGAAAATTTTAGCACCGGTGATGTTCCTAATCGCACAAATGAACTCTACAAAAGCTCACCGGAAAACTTGAGCTTGCCGGAAAAGTGGAGCTCGCCGAAAAAGTTGAGAGCATCCCGTGATGGTGGAGACTATCCTACGATGGTGGAGAGCAACCCGCAATGGTAGAGAGCTGAAGCCACAAGAAGGTAAGGAGAAATTAGTAGTGGTGGTGTGAAACTGAGATGGTAAAAAAAAATGAGGAGAAATGAGTGTGTTTGCCATGTATATTGACACTGGAGGCATAATTTGGGCGGGAAAATTCCCGCTCTTTTTACCGACGGGCAAAAGCCTTCGGTAAATCCGTCGGTAAATGTCGCGAACTGGTTCATCTTCTTCCTCTTCCTTCCTCGCTATGTCAATTTTTTTTTGCATCTCCACGAACTCTGCCACCAAAACGGCATCACGCGAATAACCACAGAGAGTTGAGCTTCCCGGAAAAGTTTAGGACCGGTGATGTTGTGTCATTTTATCATAGGGAGTTGAGCTCGCCGGAAAAATTTAGGACCGGTGATGTTGTGTCATTTTATCATGCAGAGTTGAGCTTACCGGAAAATTTTAGCACCGGTGATGTTCCTAATCGCACAAATGAACTCTACAAAAGCTCACCGGAAAACTTGAGCTTGCCGGAAAAGTGGAGCTCGCCGAAAAAGTTGAGAGCATCCCGTGATGGTGGAGACTATCCTACGATGGTGGAGAGCAACCCGCAATGGTAGAGAGCTGAAGCCACAAGAAGGTAAGGAGAAATTAGTAGTGGTGGTGTGAAACTGAGATGGTAAAAAAAAATGAGGAGAAATGAGTGTGTTTGCCATGTATATTGACACTGGAGGCATAATTTGGGCGGGAAAATTCCCGCTCTTTTTACCGACGGGCAAAAGCCTTCGGTAAATCCGTCGGTAAATGTCGCGAACTGGTTCATCTTCTTCCTCTTCCTTCCTCGCTATGTCAATTTTTTTTTGCATCTCCACGAACTCTGCCACCAAAACGGCATCACGCGAATAACCACAGAGAGTTGAGCTTCCCGGAAAAGTTTAGGACCGGTGATGTTGTGTCATTTTATCATAGGGAGTTGAGCTCGCCGGAAAAATTTAGGACCGGTGATGTTGTGTCATTTTATCATGCAGAGTTGAGCTTACCGGAAAATTTTAGCACCGGTGATGTTCCTAATCGCACAAATGAACTCTACAAAAGCTCACCGGAAAACTTGAGCTTGCCGGAAAAGTGGAGCTCGCCGAAAAAGTTGAGAGCATCCCGTGATGGTGGAGACTATCCTACGATGGTGGAGAGCAACCCGCAATGGTAGAGAGCTGAAGCCACAAGAAGGTAAGGAGAAATTAGTAGTGGTGGTGTGAAACTGAGATGGTAAAAAAAAATGAGGAGAAATGAGTGTGTTTGCCATGTATATTGACACTGGAGGCATAATTTGGGCGGGAAAATTCCCGCTCTTTTTACCGACGGGCAAAAGCCTTCGGTAAATCCGTCGGTAAATGTCGCGAACTGGTTCATCTTCTTCCTCTTCCTTCCTCGCTATGTCAATTTTTTTTTGCATCTCCACGAACTCTGCCACCAAAACGGCATCACGCGAATAACCACAGAGAGTTGAGCTTCCCGGAAAAGTTTAGGACCGGTGATGTTGTGTCATTTTATCATAGGGAGTTGAGCTCGCCGGAAAAATTTAGGACCGGTGATGTTGTGTCATTTTATCATGCAGAGTTGAGCTTACCGGAAAATTTTAGCACCGGTGATGTTCCTAATCGCACAAATGAACTCTACAAAAGCTCACCGGAAAACTTGAGCTTGCCGGAAAAGTGGAGCTCGCCGAAAAAGTTGAGAGCATCCCGTGATGGTGGAGACTATCCTACGATGGTGGAGAGCAACCCGCAATGGTAGAGAGCTGAAGCCACAAGAAGGTAAGGAGAAATTAGTAGTGGTGGTGTGAAACTGAGATGGTAAAAAAAAATGAGGAGAAATGAGTGTGTTTGCCATGTATATTGACACTGGAGGCATAATTTGGGCGGGAAAATTCCCGCTCTTTTTACCGACGGGCAAAAGCCTTCGGTAAATCCGTCGGTAAATGTCGCGAACTGGTTCATCTTCTTCCTCTTCCTTCCTCGCTATGTCAATTTTTTTTTGCATCTCCACGAACTCTGCCACCAAAACGGCATCACGCGAATAACCACAGAGAGTTGAGCTTCCCGGAAAAGTTTAGGACCGGTGATGTTGTGTCATTTTATCATAGGGAGTTGAGCTCGCCGGAAAAATTTAGGACCGGTGATGTTGTGTCATTTTATCATGCAGAGTTGAGCTTACCGGAAAATTTTAGCACCGGTGATGTTCCTAATCGCACAAATGAACTCTACAAAAGCTCACCGGAAAACTTGAGCTTGCCGGAAAAGTGGAGCTCGCCGAAAAAGTTGAGAGCATCCCGTGATGGTGGAGACTATCCTACGATGGTGGAGAGCAACCCGCAATGGTAGAGAGCTGAAGCCACAAGAAGGTAAGGAGAAATTAGTAGTGGTGGTGTGAAACTGAGATGGTAAAAAAAAATGAGGAGAAATGAGTGTGTTTGCCATGTATATTGACACTGGAGGCATAATTTGGGCGGGAAAATTCCCGCTCTTTTTACCGACGGGCAAAAGCCTTCGGTAAATCCGTCGGTAAATGTCGCGAACTGGTTCATCTTCTTCCTCTTCCTTCCTCGCTATGTCAATTTTTTTTGCATCACCACGAACTCTGCCACCAAAACGGCATCACACGAATAACCACAGAGAGTTGAGCTTCCCG